>WOGO01003250.1:0-14570 GCA_015342085.1 Leptinotarsa defecta | reverse complement strand
AATCTTTCGAAACAAATACTTCTATATACGTGTCATTAATTCATAAAAATAAAATAAATACAACAATAAAAATTAATTGGCACTCCGGGGCGACTTCATTGATTCCAGTGGCGCATTTGGTTTTTCAGCTGCAGGAAAACCCGGAAAAACCTGCAGCACCACATCATCTGAAGATCTTAATCTAACAATATTCTCTCTCTTATAAAACAAAATGTGGGGTGTCTCCAGAGGCTCCAATAAATTCAATGCATCGCCAGAATACTTCGTGACACGACTATCGTGAATGAATAATCTATTTTTCCACTGAGTATAATTCATGCACGAAAATATTTACTTCAAATCTACAAATAATTTGCAGTTCTTTTCAAAAATGCAAGTTTATAATCGATGCAGAAATATTTTGTTTCATTTTTGAAAAAAATACGGTTCATTTTCATCATTTTCTCTCACAAAATATATTGTGTCATTAATATAAATCATAGAATAATCCAGAAAGAAAGTAATCTGTCGGTATTGTTCCAATTCTTTCATTATATAAAAAAAGTAAACTCAACTGCTGACGGCTCAAATAAAAGCAGTTAGTTGAATGTGTTTGTTATGTTTGCAACGATGGTATTCTTGGACGACTCTCATAAAGGGAATCTATGTCATACTTCCAAAGACATGTTGAAAAGCCCGATTGTTAGCATAGCTGATTCACTATTTTTCGTATAAACGAATTGATAATGAAACACTGGTCTCACTTAAAACATTGATGGTTTAGTTGGCTTTTTCAGAAAATGTGCCAAGAATTTTGCGCCTAGGGTCTTGAAAAAGTTGGTACGATACATATCAGCTTCCCAATTTGTGTTTTGGCTTTCATTGATACATGAAAGACACCAGAGTTCGAAATATCACCCTTCGTCACAAATCAGCCATTGTTTTTGCTTTTCCGAATATTTCGGTGTCCCTGGGCCGAGTCGTCGCGTTCTATTGTTGTCTGGCCTTGCGAAATAAAACAAAACCGCCGGTTGCCAGAAACATCAAATGAGTGGTCTTCGATTTTTTGTTGCAAAAATCGAATGGTGTGCTCTCGTCCTAATCATCGATACACAAAAAGACGATCAACGACCAGTGTTGCCAACAGAGCGCAAAATACGTATTTTCAGTATATTCGCGCATTAGTTGCGCTTTCTGGTTTTTGTGGATTTTACACCATGCCACTTTTTCTCAGTAGTCAATTTCATCTCAGAGTATCTCAGGACTCAGGCCGAATACCATTCAGTATTGAATTTTTTGCTTTTCGTAAAATCTCAGATAGAGAAGTTTTAAGATTATGATTTAAGTATTCGTCCATTTTTCTCTGAAATTTGCACTTTTCGATTGGATGTTGCGGATTTTTGACGTCTATCTCGATCGAAACAACTTCATTGGGTTGGCAACACTGATCGGACATCCATCGGTGGTTCAACTGCTGCCCGAGGCAGATAGTTAGTCAAATGACGTAGCTGGAGCTCGTGCTAACCCCGGGTAGTTCCCGCGCGTTGCAAAGGGGCCCGTAGAACATTCCACCGTTATTGATGGGATTCGCGATACCCATAACTCCGGCATTATGCTAGAGAGAGGCGGACTGTGGCATGCCGGTCGTGTAAATGCTGCAATCTGTTTGGTCTACATTGCGATTACAAATTTATTTTCGATTTATGAAAGTTTACATCATGCAAAGGTACTCGCGAGGTCGTACCTTTTCGTTTCGTGCGCCTTCCGCTGCGACAGTAAAATTTCGATAACGATATTGTCGAACGGAAGCAAGAATGAAACCTACTGGTTTATGTATCTGTGGGCTAGCTTATTTTCAAAATTTGAGGTCAACTACATTACATTAATTCTCCGATGGTTAGTGAGAAGATAAAGAGACAGGCAAATAAATGGTCATAATAAACAAAATAGAAGTTTTATCCCATCATATCATCACGGAACAGAAATGAATAAAATCTTAAGGTTGTCGTGTAGTTAGGTTGATGTTCAATCAACTCAGAAATATCCAACGTCGGAGAACATGGGTTTTAGAATCTCAGAATTTACCTTATTCAAATGAACCAACTATACATAGAGATAATAGTATAATGAATGCAGAACAGTCTTGCAGATGTTTTCTTCAAAATTTTGTTAAATCTGGAAAAAATTACGCTTTTTGCACAGTTGACAGAATATTGTTATTTATCTCTCTTTTCGTTTTGATTAACACTCTGCAATATAATCCTCATAGCTATATTGCTCTTATTTCTTGTAACTATTCGAATTATAGAGCATATGAAGCAATCTCTCGACAAATTTGAAAAAAAAGTACCAAAGAGTTTTCCACACAATGAATCACGGTATTTCAGACTGACACGAGAAGAGCGAAAAGAAAAAACCAAATATGAATACCTACATACATTTTTTTCAACCTTTCAACCAAGGATTTCCATTTGTCAGCAAATATTTCAATTTTGAAGTTATGCTTGATGATAAAATATGGAGAAAGAAATGAAATTTTTAGAAAAAACAGTTATTCAGCATTTGTCTGCGAGATTTAGGCACATCCAATCATTTTTTGGGAATCTATTTTGAAAGTTTCAGTAGTCCATCCAGGTCTTGGTAGTTAAGAACATACAAAAGTCGAAGAAGAACATACAAAATAAACATAACTCGATATTATGGTCTTTCAAATGACTGTTTGTTTTGATCGACTGTATATGTTATACAATAATAATAATTATCGTGATTATTTTGTTAGAAAATCGGCAGTGACTTTGACAGAGGTAAAACGTTTTTGTGACCTTTAGTTTTACAGTGGAGGTCGTACAGTTTGAACCTAACAAATTTAAAATTTATGAAACACATATTAAGGAAAAATTTCATTGTGACATTGTAAAATATTATGATAAAATGTTAGTCGACGGAAATCATACATTATTTAGCAGTCATCGGAGATACACTCAGGATCTTTAAACCTCTGAAAAAGCTAGTCACCCGCGCCAACGAAACGTCAAGAAAAAATTCCAAAAATCGGACGGCCTTCAAACCTGAAAAATAGTAGCGATCCTCCCCGTCTTAGCACGGGTGCAATGTAATGAAGTTATTTTATTACGAAACTTATGTTATTTTATATATCGTCAATAGTTTTCACAGATGATGGCAAATAATGACTTTCATAAAAAAAAAAATCTAAAATTAATTTTAAAAAAATACCTTGAATTCTCAAATAGTTTTCGAGTTTATCAGTTACAAATTATCCTTGAGTATAAAACATGAAAAGACAAGGGTGATAATTTTTTCATTTGAATATTGCATTGCAGGCTAGCTCCATTATATTTGGATTCTGAAAAAGCTCTTAAGTTATTTTAAGTTGCACTAACGCACATCCTGCTTTGGTTATTTCCTTGTTTGTAATATCTCTTAGGAAAATAAGAAAACATGTTTATTGAGTATTGGTTTGTATCTATGAAAACATCCTCAACGAAAGCCAAAGTGAAAACAAACCACTGTACCTCAATGTTGATGTCTGTAATTCATTTCTTCTGTAAACAGCGCTTTATCGAGGCCTTGACGATGCCTACCGCAACACTTTATCGAACAATTCACACACTCTCGATTCAATTATTGTTTTCGTGTGTGTGCTATTTTTTTAATTATTTGGCCGGTCGGTGCCGGAAATAAAACCACAGTTACGAACATATCTCCGAGAATTCGAGGTGATAAGCGAATAAGAGGCGTGGGCATACAAGATAGCAGCACATACCGTGGGAAATTGTTACGCTCCAAATGAGGAACAGAAGAGCTTCTCGACTTGCCCCAGCCGGAAGCATCGCTTGCAGATCGATAATTAATGATTCGAATCGAAGTCCCGAATAACTCTTTCGTGCATCGCTTCGAAAGTTGTATATCGCGATATGTTTGGGGTACCCACAATGTATAACAAGCTTTTTGGCTGATTTTCAATCGCGATCGTTTAAAAGAATACTTTTTTTATCGCCAACCACCTGCTTTCCATAAGCAACGTTCATTCAGTAGGGAGTCTTGTGCTTGTTAAGGAACGGCCAGGTTTTGTTTCTCAATCTGCGAGGAAATATTTCAATAAGCACATAATAACATAATACAGAAATATTAAAAATACCAACGTACACTTCATCTATCCACTCGAATGAACCTATGATTATGTCAGAATTGTAGTGGTTGTTTTCATAGGTTCTGTGTAAACTGATATTAGCGAAACTGCGAATTCCACTTGAAATAGGTAGCGTTTTGTGATTTGTCGAAATAAGGTCGATATTTTAAGACACAAATGATGAAAATTGTTATTTCATGTTCATTCAAGGGGAACTTTCTAAATCGATTTTCCATTTCATTGAAAATATCTAATCTAGAATCTTTGTTATCATTACCAAAATACGTACTATAACTAATCATATTATAAGTAAATGAAATGTCAACGGTACTAACGATGCCATTGAAAACAGCGATATCCAAGAAAGGAAATATCAATTACTTTACAGTTATCTAAATGACATTGCAAGAAAACAATTTCGTGTATGATAATGAGGGATTTGGGAAATTATTAGAAGTTATAACATTGATACCAGTACGTTGTCTATAAATTTTGGAATGTTCGGTAACGGGCTTGACCATAGTTAAAGTTACAGATACCTCAGTATAAAATTAGGTTTGGTGATAATTACAACAGTCAAAGCAAAAGTCAATTAAAATTATGTAAAAAACATGACATTGTTAAGAAGTTATCGGATATCCTTGTCGAGTATTAGTTATTAGTTTCATGACAAATTATCTATACAACCGTTTGGTAGTTGATAGTAATACCTCCTATGTTTTTCATCGCTCCATTTATCGACATATTTTATTCAACCTCAAAAATTAATTATATGCGAAAAATTGTTTTCATACTCCCCTGAAAGTGGAGTTTGAATTTCAATCGGGGTTCAAACCACGAATACCTTTTACTAGTCGATGTGAACCGCTTCCACCCAGTACTATTCGTTAAAACCATTTGAATATGATATAGGAATGTAGTCTTTCACGGCTGGCGTCAATGTTTTCATTGGTTTCCGGGTTTTACCGTGGTCTTCTTTAGTTATAATATCACGTTTCAACTGCAACTGCGGCAGTCATCTTCAGTGGCGTGGTCGGAGTACTCTTCTTGACGTGTCAACTGAAACTCGTCAAGAAGAATACTTCAACCACGCCACTGAAGATGACTGTTGCTGTTGAAACGTTTGAATATTATAACCAAAGAAGACCCCGTCAAAACCCGAAAACCAATCAAAACATTTGAATATAATGAATGTACAAGGTTATTTAGAATTGGATTGTTGTATATGGTGTGAAATTTCAAAGTTACTTTGTTTTCTGTAACTTTTCATTTTTCTATTATATGGTATGATAAATCATAATTTTTGTTTTGATTTGATACCAAAACGAATAAGTTTTGGAATCAATTAATCAAAACACTAGTATTGACTTAGAGAAGTATCATTTAGGAGAAAACCGAAAAAAATCTGAACGTTGTCAAAATGACAGTACATTAATAAACGCGTTTTAAAAAACGTTCGTTTTTCGCAAACGTATTGACCTACAAAGTTTATTGCAAAATAGTAGAATATTGTTGATATTATTTTTGACACTGTATGGTCTGATTATACCATAAATCGAAAATAAATTATTCATTTCATATCATAGTTACGCGTATAACATTGCGAAAATGCTTTTTTTGAAAAAAAAGAAACACATAAATCTTTCCATTTCCTTGAAATAAATTTTTTTTTCAAAAAGCTGAATCTTAAAAAAAAACTGTTTTTCCGTTAATCAGCTGTCGCCCCCATACGAACGACAAATTCTTAAACATTCTGGGATGAGAATGAAATCATCACTTTTTCGGAGATTATTTAGCTTTCAAACTATGAGTTTACAGATGACGAAACAGTTGCTAGAAGTTTTTATACTAGTATTTTACATGTGGTCTGATACAAAACTTGGTACTATAAGATTATCAAACATGTTTCATATTTGTGATGCACTGTTTGTAACCTTTGGTGTAGTAATGATTATTATTGTAGTTTCTTCTCAACACCAAACCGTTATTTCAACACCTTGACACACAATCACCAAGTGATCATCTTCAAGAGGAAAATCAAAATAACCATACTTACAAAGCTATCCTCATTTATACCACATATACCTGTTCTAGGTACCTGCGTCTTGAGTGTCTCAAATTAATTTCACAATTTGCCTTATCTATATACTTATCTTAACTTAAGTTTGACGTAACTCAACTTCTTAACTTTAGTTTCTATACTTGTCTTAACTCAAGTTAAGTTTCTTAACTACCTTAAGACAAGTATATAGATAAAGCGAATTGTAAAATTAATTCAAGGATAGTAAGTATGGTTTGTTTGATCTTCCTCTTGAAGATGATCACTTGGTGATCGAAACACGTGTCGAGGTGTTAAAATGACGGTTTGGTGTTGAGAAAAACTCCAGTAGTATTCATGGTTCATATGATATTTAAACATTGAGAAAATATGGTTTCAAAATCCAAATGGTCCTAGCGATAATAATAACGGCAAATGTCGAGACAATATACTAATATTAGTACCTCAATCTACTCAGGCCATTCTGAAAATCAGATTTTTCCAGCTATTTGAATCCGTGTTATTTTGTAGAGCGTATTATGACATGCTCGCCTTCAGACTTCTCTAATGAGTCTAATGATTGTTTGTTAGTCATCTCGAACGGGCACAGTACAAATCACGGCTTTTTGCAAAACGATTGGGTATCAATAATAAACGATTGCTCTCGGCCGCCTCACGAATCAACAGGCGGATATATTCAGGATACGGCTTTTCGATTGCGAAATAAATAATTGATGGAATTTATCCTTTTCTAGAGCAAAAGGCGAAATGTACCATGTGCATTGTATGCTAATGATCCATGCACAATCTTTCGTTTCTCAATAAGAATTAGTTGGCGGCTAATTTTCTATATGGTTACATTGGTACCAAGATTGATAAAACATCTAGAGGAAAACGGTGGGTTTAACTTTTGTAACTCTGTCGAAATGAAGTGATTTAAAAATTATTCAGAAGAATGAAGAGCTGGGAGTGGGTTTTCCAATTCATAATATATTATGAACTCATGTTAGATTAATTGAATAAGGGAATATTTTTTTGGGGGAATAGTTCTTTGGAAAACCTTTTGTCTAGTATTTAATCGGCCTATTCTACTTCAAGCCGAAATATAATTTGTTTAATTATAACACCGAATTCACAAAATTTAATAATATGTTTTGTAGTTTCTACTCCTTGGACGCCATAGTTACTTTTACACAAATATTTATATATTTACATATTCTTTATAACTTCTTGCGAAACAAGAGCTTTTCTCTTATCGCTAAACCACTTTATTTACATATTTTGTTTTAATTGTACTCTAATCTGTATACGTTGTGAATAAAGTTATTATTATTATTATACTTAAAATACAATATTGCATCGAATGTTTCGTCGATTGAATATAAATCGCTTCTGTCTTGAAGACTTTTATGTGTTGCTCGTAGGTTTTTTCTGTAAAATCGATTTTGCATGAACGATCAACATTTCCATTCTATGTGAAATAATCATTGAAGTGATTGTCACATACAGTTAATGTAACTACTATTTCAGCAGAAGGTAGGATGATCATGATGCCTATTGAATTAATATCGTTCACCAAACATTGAAACTGATGCTTTACTACTTTTTTCCCTGACTACCCTGAATAATATACTCAATGGAAAACTTGGCTGTCCTCATCTGCTAATTAAGGTCATGTGTTACGAGCTACGATTAGATTGAAAACAAAAAATTACTTTTTCATCCAACCTCTCAAACGAAGGTATACTAATTAGGTCCGTTATTGATTCAGAATGGAATTAAAAATAGCAGTAGTTCATCAAGTTATAGAAACGGTGAAAATTTCAACTCTTTTACCAAACCCCTCGTCTACGATTACAATTATCTTCAAAACTATAGATATAACTTCCAATATATTTGAATGAAAGAATATAAGGTTAAAATTCAGTAGACAAATATTAAATAAATGTCGAATAGTATATAATGGAAAAAGTGTTTGTTTTGGAGAATATGAAGAGTATAGTTAAGAGGTACTTAACAACGATGGTATGATACTACAGAGTATTACTACTAACTATTTTGAAATCAGCTCAGAACGGCAGATATCAACTTTACTAATTTGCATAATATGATCACATGCTAGTTTTCTGTTCACTTTCGGTGTCTTCATTTTTATCTTATACGTTCATAAGTTCCAATATAACTCTCATTCTAAAAGTAAAGCACCAAAGAAACTTATTTTGTAGGCGTAATGTGTTAGTTGATAGAAATAATATTCCAAATTGTTGAAGCATATTGTATTCGTGGAAGTGATTAGCTCCGTTTTTAGTAATATGTAGCCGGACTATTTCCAGTATACCTTAAACAAAACCAAACATTTGCTTTGCTTTATTCGTAACAAATATGAGGATCTAGACATCCTCATCGATATGGCAATTGTATATGATAAAAAATCTTGACATACAAAAACACTTTTCGATTTCGAGAGGATCCCATTACGAGCTTACAATGATTGGGGAGCTTTACGATTTTTCTAGTTTTTGCATCCATATACTTTTCATCCAGAAATATATTCTCGGATCGTTGGCTCAAAACAAAAAGTAACAGTATTGGAAAATATGTTCAGTATCAATCATGAATAAGTTAAAACTGGAGAAAACCCAAGTGAGATATTTATGGTGGTCGTTGAAGTATCTTGAATTGAGAAATATCTTCGATTATTCATTTTGACTAATTGAGTCCTATCTGTAAGATAATCATGTTTCAATTTCAATAGCCATAAAAGAAAACCTGCATTCTATGAAAGGCTCCAAGGTATGTGTAGACGGAGTTTACTTGAATATTTTTTCAATTACGTGGAGCTTTCGCTGGCGAAATCATTCCCTTGATTTATACAGATGTTTTATACTGCCATGAAAAATATCGAATGTAAAGAGTTTCAAATAATTAAGGAAAAATACTGGTAAACGTATTAATAGGTATATCTTCTATCTTTTTTTGGGCGGGTGGTTGCCTGAAGAAATAATGAAATAAGAGCGTTATTACATATTTACTGTTGGTTTTTCGATATTTTATAACAGTCGACGTTTTCTTGTTACAGGATTTCGTGGTCAAAACTGCGAAGAGAACATTGACGACTGTCCCGGTCACCAGTGCCTGAACGGCGGCACCTGCGTAGACGGTATTAATTCCTATACTTGCAAATGTAAGTCCACCTACACCGGTCAATTTTGTGAGCAGGACGTCGATGAATGTTCGACGAGACCGTCCGTTTGTCAGAACGGCGCCACGTGCACCAACAGCATCGGCAGTTTTTCTTGTATATGCGTGAACGGATGGACGGGACCGGATTGCTCGGTAAACATCGACGACTGCGCAGGAGCCGCTTGTTTCAATGGAGCCACGTGTATCGATAGGGTTGGGAGTTTTTACTGCAGGTGCACTGTGGGAAAAACAGGTGAGTTATCTCAGAACGTAAGGAAAATTTGACAAAATAATAGGGTAATCGAAAATTCTAATATTTTGTAAGTTTCTAGTCATTCTTAACACTGTCCTTCTTGTCATCAAAAGCAAGTAAAGCTCATATCACGTAAGCATTTTTATAATTTTGTTTTATCTACATTAGATGACAAGACATTTTTAAAGAATTTCAAAGATGGAAAAAGTTGATCAATAGTAAACAAATATTAAATTGAAACATGCCAGATGAAAGAGTGAAGTTCGAGGTATAATGAGTTGAACCTCAAAAGGATAAGCAGCCACAGTCCGTCGCGTATTTCTGATATGTACCGCTCTTGGTGAAATCAAATATTCTGAGTTACATGAACACTTCCCGTGAAAGTACCTATACAAGAGAGATAAATCTCCAACCTTTCTTCGATGATCCTGGCTATCAAGGTTGCACGTGATGTTCGCGTCTCCAATCAGGCGGATGGCTCTTTTCTGGATGGAATCCAGGAGCTTCAGGGTATGTTTGGGTGCAGAACTCCATAAACGAGAACAATACTTCAAAGAAGGTCTGATCTAAGTTTTTTAAAGCATCAAAAGTTGCTGAGGTGTGTACAGTTTTCTGGTTCGAAACAATGTTCCGAGCTATTGAGAAGCAGCATTTGCAATTGTGTCAAGACATATTGGTATCCATTTCAACCCTCCAGCAAACTTATCAAAGCAGAAAGTGGATTTGATTGACCTGACATTATTATATCCGGTTCGGAGACATTTATCTTCTTGGAGAAAGCCGATGCCTAGTTTTTTGTGGCATTAAATTGAACCTGGTTACTCTCATCCCAATTCGAAACTACTTCTAGATCCTCATTAAGATGTGCAACGTCCTGCTGCCGGAGAAGGTGCGCCTCCGTAGCCGATGTCCTGGAATCCAAATAGAATGACGAGATAAGTCTGCTGTTATCAGCAAAGCAATATATTGGATTCTTGTTTTTTTCCAATAAGCCGTTCATATACCTACAAAAAAAGAGGATTGGAGGCAATATGGATCCCTGGGGCCTACCAGTGTTGATGGTGAAAGGGAACGTTCAAATACGTTAAAATTCCGTTTTAGCGAATAAAGAATAGTCGCTTATTCCGGGAAAAACCCTTAATCCTTACCGCTCAAGCAAAGACAAATATATATGTTAAGATCAGAAAGTATGTAAATGAATATTACTGAGGTAGTCGCCATTCATACCTCCTCCGTTTCCCATGTCATCAAAAATAAGCAAAGCAAAGACCCCCCTTATTGCTTACCTAATACTTGAGAGGTCCCATGAAGCTAAGTTTCCAGAAAGTTGTATTACTATAATTATTGTCAGAACATTAGAGTAATTAGATGCACGGTTATCAAGGCGTTTCCTCTAGTCCATTCCTATTGTCAACAACCTCAAATAACGAGGGGAAGAATTCAATTCCATTTGGTCTTTCAGTACATCATCAAAATTCTTGGATCTGTTAATTTCCAATCATTACAAAAATTGAAATTCAAGTTTTCTTTTTGTTGAGAGTTTTATCTTTTTCAGTGAATTCGGGGTAAATATTAGGTTGTCATATATCATATTAAATATTTGGGTTACGATACAACATGTATTGAATTATCTATAAGAATAATTCACTCAGGCCACACTGTGGGTTAATGGACTGACACAACTACTCCCCTCGATAATACCACGCAGGGCGTTGGATTATATCTGTCAGGTGTCAGTGCAGGATTCTTCAAGGAAGTTATTCCTGCATATGCTGTTGGCGATACAACTGCCAATATCGATTTTCAACTATTGGAACACACTTGCAGACCGGTTTCGGTCTGTTTGGCCACTCGTCAGTGCAAGGTAGTGTCTATCATCAACATAAAGTCGATGATTTCCTATTATTGAAAATCGAATTCTTTCAGAGTATCTTTCCTCAAACTAGGCTGACGCGAATGACAAACAACATGTATGTCATCGCCCCATCTGTCTGTGAAGGAGGTAACCAACCACATATCCGAATTTGTCCAAATTATGTACAACATCAACTATAAATTATTGTTATATGTTGACGCATCATTAAACACTGTACCTCTGATATCAAATTTTTCATTGTAGGTATTTTCTTCAGCATTAATGAGATAACTACAGTAAAAAAAACGCACCGTTATGATAAGTAGTTCTAGATTATTACTTATATATGAATTTACATACTGGAGCACTTTACTGACAGTGTTTATAAACCTGTCGTTAACATTTCATGACATTTATTCTTGAAACTGGTTCTTCAATTTGTATATCGAAACTTCATTACAATGAAAAATCATCCAGCAATCGTCAGCGGTATTTAATTGGGAATCCGCGCAACTAGTTGGTATCAAACTGGTATTTGGCTACATACAACTGAAAGCATTCAGTACAAAAAAGAATGCTTTGAATTGTTCTTTGGAAACAAGAAGCGAAACAAAATCTGCAAGAACGTACAAATTATTGAGAAAGAAAACGAACACATACCTTCAGTGCTTTACAGATCAGCGCGATATGAAAGGTAACAATTAATCGCGCGTTGCTGCTTTAAGGTTTGTATAATTAAAAGTCTCTGAAAATAAAAATAAATATTTTCCGTTGCGCTTATGATAATGGCTGCACTCAATTTAATAACCCTCTTTCAGTCTGTTCTTCTTTTTTTTTTGAAATTGTTGAGGCGAGTCCTCCGAAAACGGTAATCAATCTGTACCATGGGCTGAAAATAATTTGTGAGGCTTGGAGTTTTCAAAGCATGAAAAGAACGTACCTAGATTTCAGGTGGGTCCGGCATTGAAAAATACAGCTTACTTTATAGTGCCTTAATTGCAACTCATTTCGGTCTAGATTAACTTTTATTATTAGGTAATATATTTTTATATCTCAATATAGAAATTAAAAAGTTTCGATGATCGTTATCTTTTCCTAGTTTGAAATTTCACAAAAATACGTCTAATAGAAAAAACTTTTGTGTTTTTGCTGTTTGATCTGTCACTTCTGTACGCAGATACGAAATAAATAGAACGGAAAAATTATAATTTTGGGTCTATTTTGTTGTTTGTCTGTCTGTTTGTCAAGTTTTTTCCAGTTTCTCAATAACGAAATGAAATATCAATCTGATTTTATTTTGTCGATGACTGGGTTGGGTAAATTGAGGTTCAGAAGCCTTCAGAAAAAAAAATCGAAAAATAGAAGAACTGTTCTCTCGTCGATATTCTGATTGTTTTTGTCATATCCAGTGAAGGCTGAAAAAATTGATTTGGTTTATATAGCCTTTTTGTTGTCCTTAAAAGATGAAAAAAAGTTTTTTCATAACTTCGTAGTACAGAAAAAACTGAACCAGATAATAAACCAGAAATTTAATTTTCTCCATATTCTCTGAAACCTAGATATCGAAAATTCTTCAAAATACAATTTTGTTTACTTCATAAAGTAAAAAATTTAACATTTCCCTTGGAATGTCTCCGTAAAGATTGAGAATGTAAAACAGTATTTAAGAATTACCGAGGAATTTCTCGAGATCCAGTTTCTATCCGAATAGCGATTATTAAAAATCGCGTGCCTCGAAGGAATTAAAATTGAGACATCCATTCTGTGAAATCTCGACGAGCTCAGGTCATTATATTTTCAATGTTTAACGAAAAACGTGTATGTGTCTGTCAATACGGACGCATTGTTATTCTTTGTTCGATTTATGTATCACTGTAAATCTGTAAAGTAGGTGTGGCGAGCCGTTCTTGTCAGAGAGTTGAGCGAACTTGGTACATAGCTAGAACGACGACTAGTTTCAAATCTCTTTCCACGTCGGAAAAATCGTAGGCGACTCGGCTAGGCACGATTTCAAACGTTGTTGTTAATTCGTAATAACTTTATATCTGTTGAAGTGCCATTTCGAGTTTCGTATGTGATATCATCGTTGATCTTTGTATCATATTCCATAATACTTGAGATAGGCAATGACCTCGAAAAACAGGGAGGAACAAGTTATGTTTGTTTTATCACGAAAAATTTTCTGTTCAATAAATTTACATTTTTCAAGGAGGTAAAAGAACGTAATCTAATTCTTTAAGATTATCTACTTACATATTTTACTATGTACTTCGTCTTAAACAATTCCTATGGCATTATGAAAAATGTTTTGACAACATCACCGAAAAGAATCGAAAATGCTTAAAGAATCATCTATCTGATGACCAGTGTACTCGTATATGAGCTCAAATATATCTTTGACTGCACATGCTGTTTGTCTTGACAAAGATGTCGAAAACGCCAGATTGGAAACGGACAACTGTGACAATGGATGAAACCAGAGAAGAGTCTTAAAACACTCGTGATCCATATCCAGGCAGGGCTGTTTTGATATACCATAAGTCTCATCAGTGGTGCTAGTCTAAACCACAAATGCTTTGTTGGAGATTGTACCCAACTGAAAACCAATTCTGAACGGCTATGGGGCCGACAGAAAACTCGGAAAAGATGCAGAAAACAATGTCCCATCAGGCGATCGTTATAGAAGCTTGGCTTTGCAAGAGATCGCCGTGGAGACATTTGCTTATATGGGATAAGCAACGGTTCGAGTTTGTTCTGAAACATTTTTCCAAAAAACTTCATTTCTATTCAATAGGTGGTACGAAAAAGTTGTATAAATGTTTCGCTATCCATCATATTTGGGGAACTATAGCGGAATCAAGTGCTTCAACATCTTTCATTTTTACGTAACATTAGTCATTCTACAGAGTTTCAGTCTTGACATTAACGTAACATGTTCATATTAATTATTGTTAATGAGTGTAACTTCTCTGATATGCACTGTGGAAACATGAGACAGAACAAATATTAGCTTTGTAGAATTTAGTACGAAATTTCTTTCGCCTCTGCTAAGAGAACTAATACGTTAACCTTAAAATATATAAAACGCTGCTCTGGACTATTTCAATATATA
>WOGO01003248.1:0-14571 GCA_015342085.1 Leptinotarsa defecta | reverse complement strand
TTTTTATCAACACGAGCCCTGCTGCCTTATTTGTAACCCTCTTTTGCTGCCTTGGGCTTGGTAGCTGATTTTCAGGCTCCCTCTCCGGAATCGGAAAATATCAATGGTCATTTTTCTACATAATATACGACTGATGAATAAAATTAATTATAAAACTGAAAAACATGCTTTCAAAAACATCGAACTGAAAAGATGAAAAAAGAAATTTTAAACAAGCTCAAAACAATAACGAATCAAAAATACTAGTATAATTGTGGAAAAAGCGTGAACGTTTCATGCCATATTTTTTGTATATGAAGCGCCCGTCGTTTTTTCACAATAATACTAGTATTTTTTTTTTTCATTATTGTTTTAAGCTTATTTTTAAAAAATATTTTTAACTTTTCAGTTCGATGTTCCTTAAAATCGTTAGTTTTTTAAATTATATTTATTTAATTCATAAGTTTTGACTTCTTTTGAAATTTTTGCTTATTTTTATTTTAATTCTTTCTCATTAATTTTCACTATGTGGACATTTTCATGTTTCATCTTGGATTATTTCATTCGTTTCATTGTATTAGCAATTTCATTCTAATTTTATTTGTTATTTCATAGATTTCGAATCATATTAGACAATGGAAGTCCAAACTAGTAAAATTAGACGATAAATTTGTAATGAGTTATTGAAATTGATAAAGTACCTTCTATTGTAATGCATGAAAGTTAGATTTTATGAAAATACTTTCAGCGAGTCGATCACGTGGAAAATGTTATTCCGATGATATGTGTCTGCAGTTTTAATGGCCCATTCTAGTGACAATAAAATAATTTTTCATCATAACGCTGCGGTCATAAATTTTAACGACAAGAAACGAGGAGAGAGTTCAAGTGATCAAGTGCATAGGAATCAATATATATTTGTCAGTGTCAGATTAGATTTACGTTATGGAAAAATATAACACTCTCCGAAGTTTCTGTAGTCATTCACAATTTGAATTCAAGTTTACGACAATCTAGAAATTTCGTTGGTCTCCTCTTATAACATGTATATACATTGTCCCTTCTCAATTTTTTTCTGATATTCATCAGCGTGAAATGGAACATTTGTTTTATGGAAATTCATTCACAAGAAAATACATGTATCATGTCAAATGAATGAATATTTTATTGATTCAAGGATACCGAAACAATAGCTTGTTTTTTCAGCTATTGGAGCTATTCAAAATTAGAATTACGTTCTATGCTGCTGAGAAAAGGAAGTATCAGGTTGTATGGTTTCCAGTGAAATAAATCAATGCCCTATAAATATTGCTCACTTAACGACAAAATTCGACAATTTTTTATTATAATATGTTAAGACAACGATAAAAATAAAATAAATACAACAATAAAAATTAATTGGCGCTCCGAGGCGACTTCATTGATTCCAGTGGCGCATTTGCTTTTTCAGCTGCAGGAAAAGCCGGAAAAACCTGCAGCACCACATCATCTGAAGATCTTGATCCATATATAACATATAAGGCAAATATATTCCATAATCATCCACTTCAGAACTATGTATAAATATTGTGTAATATCGATTACAAAATTTGATTGAAATATACAAACATTTTTATCATCATGTTATCATCAATAACATATTAGGTGGAGATCACATTGCATGGTTCAGAGGTAGAAATACTTTAAAATCGATCAGAAAATTTGTACCAAATAGAAAAACAATAATTAGAATATTATAAACATATTCTTGAAATTTCAGTAATGTTTTCTATTTAACTTAAAATTATTTTTCCAGCTACGCATTTTTGATTGAGAAATTGAAATGTTCGAATTTGAACTGCAAAATAAATTTTTTGGAAGAAAACAAATTTGCCAAATACCTACCTGAAAACAAAACTCAAATTCATATCACTTTTCGACTCATTCATTTTCAATTGACACTCGCTCGGCTTCTAATAAAAGACGTAAAAGGTATAACGCCTACACTGTCTGAATTGACCTTGAATCTTCATTCCTTTCTTCCATGGATTGTTCCATATAGCTAAAATCTGACGTGATAGAAAACGTTACCTGAATCTATCATTTACAAGTTAAATTCACTACTTCCTTAATATAATAGCATTTATTCCAGTTGGCACCTCAGTAGGGGCTATGCATGGCAAAAATGTCATGATGATACATCAAAACTTCACTAAACCGTGCTTTCGGGCTCTGTAGTACAAAGAAAGGTCTCGAAAAGAAACTAGGCATCATCAAGAATGACCTTCAATGACATGGTTACTCCAAAGTGATGGTGGAACAGGCTTTAGCTAGAAGACAGCAACAGCTTCACAAAGAAGAGAAGCCGTCACACAACCAGTTGTTGTACTTCCCTACATCAGGGAATTGTCGGAAAAGATAAGAAGAATTGTGTCCAAGTATAACATCAGACCTGCTTCAGATCTGGGAGCACGATCAGTAGCAGCCTCACAAACACCAGGCCAACAAACGCGATTCCAAGAATTGCATTTACCAGATACCCTGCGAGTGCGAAGAATCATACATCGGCGAAACTAAGAGGCTATTGAAAGTTCGCATTGCCGAGCATAAGAAACACACACAGCGAGGAGAAACTAGCAAATCAGGAATAGCAGAGCACGTTTGGACTCATCAACATAACATCAAGTGGGCTCAAGCTGAAATCATCCACAAGGAAGAACACTGGTTCAGGAGAAAATGCAAAGATGTTGCATATATGTTGTTCAATGCCAAGCTAGCGTAGAGATATGCAACATATGGTAACCTCATATCAAGAGGAACACGACCAACTCCCGCCAAACCGGTCATCTTCCGTTAAAACCGATGAAGCGGATAGAGGGAAGAGGGGATAGGTGAAAGGACTCGAATGACCTATAAATAGTCAGATTTCGGAGGAATAAGTCCAATTATCACCTGACGATTATGGATACTAACAATCAAAACGTCGTGAAGTAACTTTGTTTGGAATATTTTAATTTTTAATTTTCATTTCCAGGTAATGATTTTTAATTTTTTTGATTTTTTTGTTGTTGCTTATATTTATTTCATTGTAGTTTTAGTTTTTTTGTTTAATGTAATTGTTTTTTTTTCAGCCAATATCTTTTGAAGTTTCTACATATTCTTTCAGGTATTTCAAATCAAATTATATCATATTAGAGAATGGAAGTCTGAACTTATGAAATGTAGACTGAAATTACCATGTATAATTCACAGTTTCAGTATAAATAAAAACACTACAATAAATTAGGATGATAAATAGTCAGTGAATACTGACTATTTATCATACACTCAATATAAAATAAACTTGTGAAAGTGTAATTTTTATATAAATGAATGAGTTCAACATTTTTTTACTCTTCTATAGTTTCAAGTACTTTTTTTCGTTTCTGTAAAGAATATTACCAAAATTTTTTTTGAAGGAGAGTTCAATTTTCAAAGTGTCCAGCAGATAATTGAACAATTTCGTGGCTATGCAATTGAAACTTTTTTGTCAGACTGTTTCGTTAATTTTTATAATAACTCACCTAGTTTTCTGTGCTGTGGGAATGGGTAAGTACTTCTAATTTTTCTTTGTTCAAATATTCCTCAATAAAAACCCGTACGGTAAAGAGTTGTCTAACGTCCATTACTTCTGC
This sequence comes from Leptinotarsa defecta, assembly GCA_015342085.1. Classification (NCBI taxonomy): domain Eukaryota; kingdom Metazoa; phylum Arthropoda; class Insecta; order Coleoptera; family Chrysomelidae; genus Leptinotarsa; species Leptinotarsa defecta. The sequence continues at coordinate 10,939 of WOGO01003248.1, read as the reverse complement.
TTCAGAGTGAAGGGAATCACTAGAATATCCTAAATATTTTTGTAGAATCATTTTTAGGAATCTTCTTTGAGAAGCCTTCTATCAAATTCAGGTAAGTTCGTGATAAACCTTCTCACGCTATGATCCCATAATTCAAATGAGTTTCGACAAAACTATCGTAAAATTTTTTTGTTGGGAGAGAACCGATTTCTGAAAAAACTTTTTTGGTTTTTTAGTTCCGGGATTAAGTTAACTGAATCTATGAATGTTTTTACTAATTTCGACACGTGTAGAATTGAATAATATTACTGGAGTTTCATCCCAACACCAAACCGTTATTTCAACACCTCGACACGTGTTTGGATCACCAAGTGAGCATCTTCAAGAGGAAGTTGTGATCTTGGTGTACCTTTGCCCAAAATTCCAAAGTTACTGTGATAGCTATAACGCTGTTTACAGTGTCGCAATAATGTAATTCTATCATGGTTGTTTGGAGTACTAGGTACTTGAGTGTGGTTGTTTTGGTTGGACTTTTCCTTTTATTTTGCTTCTAAAAGAGTCTTTATTATAATTATTTAGTTTTTCCATTCTTTCTTTTCTTTCCAATATAAACGAAAATACTCCGAAACAATTTTGAAGTTCTTCATTCAAATTTGTGTGGAAGGAAATCTCCAGAAATTTGACATGAAAAATGATTACGATTAATATTCAGTTACCTCCAAAGTAAAGATTTTTCCATCGACACAGTCTGAATTTGACGAAAATTTCCTAGCATTATACCGCTTTAATTAGCCATTTTCAGCGACTACACAAAACACGAGAGCCCTAGGCGTTGCTAACAAGATCGAGAGGATGGTAATAGCCCAACTGCAGCTGCTCTGTCAAAGTAAATTGTTTCTACGCAAACGAGATTTTATGATGATAATAGTGGCCCTGATTATTATTAGGACTCCTTTGAAGTATCCTTCAAGCCGGTGAGTGGCAATTTGAGTTTGGAGGGTTGTTATCAGTGAGAATGTTTTTGAATTTGAGGACACTTTCCACGTAGATTATTCGTTGTGATGACGGGTTGATGAAAAATGGATTTATGACCTAGCTCAAGGGAATTTCTTTGAAACTTTTTATAGAACGATATGAATTCGTGTTTAAGAACTGGTTGTATGCACTTAGTCTTTTAACTGAGCATCAAATGGAATTTTTTCTTTTGTTTCAAAATCATAACGTCGTAACAAGTTTGATTAACATATCATCTACAGGTCAACATTGTATTAAATTTTTTCAAAACTAAAATACCTTCGTCACAGTAGATACCACAAAACGTTATTCAGGAAAAATATCTGAAATTGAAAGTTATATAGACAACACATTTCATTAAAATTTGTCTTGTGAAATCTAAATGACTCTAGTACGATACACTCGTACTTATTCAGTACTGTAACCTATTCATTTCACTGCATTTCATCAACATATTCAACGACATTCTTCACTAGACAATAGTCTGTCAAATTAAAACCTATTTGAAATAGTTATCTGAACTTAAAGAGTAATTGATAGTAGTGTATCTCGAATGATGTCATCAATTTGAGGTGGTGAATACTTGTCATATTTTATGAAAAGAAATTAGTATGAACCTGTGTCCTTGCTTCATTTCCGTGTAACGGGAAGTCAGAGTTTCACTAAAAATATTGTTCACATAATTGCATGAAACACCAACACTACAGAAAAATCCTTGAGGCTCTCTAAGAGCGGTGCAAAAGTAGCGATTCACGTTGGATTTGGATCGCTGATGATTAAATTCATTTAAAAAATGTTCTCCGGAAGTTTAACATAAACGCAGTTCTCCAAATGGAAGAGTTCTTAAATAGTGAAGTTTGAGGTGTACTGAGTTGAACCTCTAAACTCTAAGCGATGTGCAGCCACAGTCGCGTTTTTTATATATATGCTGCTCCTGGTTGAATCAAATGTGCCAAATCTCATGAACACCACCCGTGAAAGTATCTATAAAAGAGAGACTAACCTCCAACCTTTCTTCGATGTTCCAGACTATCAAAGTTGCAAGTAATGTTCGTGTCCCCAATCAGGCGGATGGCCCTTTTCTGAATAGAGGCCGGCAACTTGAGGGTATGCTTAAATGCGAGGCTCCGTACTTGAGAACAATACTCCAAATAAGGTCAGATTTGAGCTTTGTAAAGCATCAAAAGTTTCTGAAGTGTGAACAGTTTTCTGGTTCGGAACACTGTTCCGAGGTTATTTTTTAACATATTGTAAATCTCCGACGCAACTATCCGCGGCAAGGCTCTCACTCACAGAATAACTTGGATCATACAATAAAACAAATTAGTTAATAATTTTGAATGCACAAACTTCTTCTTCTATTTTTATCTTTAAACATTTTTGAACCGAAGATTGGGACAAAAATATCACAATAAACAACAGAAACAGCAAACGTTAACAGTTTAACATAAATGGAATGGCGACTGGCGAAATACAGTATGACGTCACATCCAATAGTTGGGCGTTTTTGATCACGTGACGAAGCATAAATTTTAAGTAAATTTCAATTGTTTTTATAGAAGTAATAGTATTTGAAAAATAGTTTTTTTTATTATTTTTTGATAATATCTTTTGATTCTCAATGTAATTTTGGTAATTGGACTTTTTATGCAAGTTCCCGATTAGAGAATGGACGAAGTCCGAAAGAAGTTGACGACAATTCTTCAACAAGTAACCGAAAATTAGCTGCACAGTTCAGTGTCAGTCACCAAAGTGATGGGTTAGTTTTGCATACTAATTTATTATGTCCATACAACAAGAAACGGGTGCAGGCACTGTTTTCGCGAGATTGTTCTAGACAATTCCATTTTTGTTAGTGATTCCTCCAAAGAATTCAACAAAATCTCAATTGCAGTTGTGAACTTTTATTCTCAGCTGGGGCATGTTTTTCAAGGAATGCCATCATAAAGTTTCATAACAATTATTTTTGAGGCCACGAGAATCCCCATGCTACTGTATAAAGTGAATTCCAGCAAAAGCTTTGGTCAATTTTTAGTTCATGTTGATCATCTCATAGAGCCGCACTTTCTTCCTCGTCGAGTCAATGGTATGACGTCATTTCGCCAGAATTCTTAAAGGATGTACCTTTGCTAGTGAAATATGTGATTTATGCTCGTGAATATCCTACTGATACTTTTGCTCAACAGTGGATACGTCGTGGGGAACCCCAATCATAGCCACCTAGACCTCCAGGCTTGAACCTTTTAGATTATTTATTTCTGGTATATATCAAATCTATCATTCATGCGACACCAGTAGTCGATGAAATTAACTTGAAAAAAAATATGCAAAATTTTAATGCCATACTCAATACCCCAGGAATTTTTCAAACGTATGCGGCAGTCCAAAGAAAAAGACTTGATGCTTGTATTGCAAACTCTCAATTGAGCGTCTAATTGAATTATTTTTCATTATTATCTAATCTGTTCTCCAAAAACAATGCAACATTTCAAAGTTTGTTTAAATAGCGACGCATATCAACACACATTTTTTAACTCAAATGGTGCGTTACACCTATATCTATGCCACTGACTCTGATTCGATAAAGTTAAGCTATTTCAAATGATATCAAATTTAGCGAAAACATTTGGGAACTATGATTTTTGCTATAAATATCAATGAAGCAACCCTCTGCGATGCCACTGGAATTGAAATTCCAAATCTAGTTTAATGAAAAGAAGCCCCGTGTCATTCATGAAAAACACATGAAGTTAAACTGAAATCGGCGAAAATGATTGTGAGTTATCACTAAAAGAACAATAGTAAAACTGTAACACCCATTACTAGGATACGAAGAAAGTTAGGATACACGTTCTTATGAACTTTCATTCATAATATATAACGTAATCACCACCTGGAAATAATGACGTCATTCAAAATACACCCTTTATATAACATGCAGAAAAACTCCGCTTTTGACTATAATATTTATAATCGAAATGTATATGAATATGCTTTGAATAGAACAGATACTGACAAAATAAAATAGTAAAAAACTATTGCTAATAGTCAAGCCAGAAATTCAGCATTCAAGAAATATCTAGTTTGAATTCTGTGTCACAATAGTTGTTTTAATTTTTAGAAAAATTCAAGTACAAATACCTCATCCAGCAATTATCAGATTATTCAATTTGTGAAGATAATTTCAAAAAAGTGAAATAGCAAAATATTTTTCACAAATTGTCTATTGAACAATAGTAGAAATCCGAAACACGGTGAGACAATGAGATCAATATCAAACAATTATAGTAATTCCATATAGGTACACAAAATCGAATTCATGACTATATTTGAAGATACTACATTTCATGTGACTACATGTGAAACACAAAAATATGAATTCAATCTATTCATCCAATTTTTTTTCACGGTTTCAACGGCATCGTCGGTTATACTCATCAAGTTCGTGTACTTATAGGTTATGTTATTAACTCGTTGAGCGACTGAGGGAATATCCTGGATATTAACAATCCGTCCAGATATGTAACGTAGTAGAATCAATCCAGCTTCAAATGAATATTTTCTAGAGTAACAACTACCCCAACAAAAAAAATTCAGTTTCATTCGATATAGGTTCTTTGAATAGGTTTGAATAATCACGATGAATTCTTGTGGGTTGTAGTGAAGGGTCGAACCTCAAGCCAAAATATCGTATTGAGCTTCTTCCTGTCAGCAAATATGTGCAATGATACCTGATATAAAGAAGAAATGAAATATCGTCATCAGAGCAATTTACTAGATTTTTGTTCTTTGTTCTTTGAACAAGAACTATCAATAGCAACTCGTAGAGGAAGATGAATTTTCCTCCTGAAGATGATCACTTGGCAAGTGAAACACGTGTCGAGGTAATAAAAATAACGGTTTGGTGTTGGGATGAAACTCCAGTAATGATAATGAAGTCTCCTGTTGATCTGTTTCCAGAAACTATTCTGATAAGCTTCTGATAAGCAAATAAGCTTCATAATATCTAATACAATAGCTGATCTATAGTTATGTGATACATTTTCTTGGGTCATTTTGGGTGTTTCTCACCCAAAGTCCGTGTTAGGAATCACACGTTGAAAGGTAAGACCTTGTTAGTCCGTAACTCGCACAAGTTTCGACTTTTGAGGGTTGTCGTTCATAGGGGTGCGACAGCTGGTTGACGGAGAAACAGAATTGAAATAGATTTCAACTGATTTTGATGATGAAATAACGAGATTGTACCGGGACATATATTACTACAAATCAAATTTTGGAAAAAGTGAATGATCAGAAGAATTATGTGCCCGATTATTATTATTGAGGTTCTGGCCCTCATTTACTACATTTTTCCCGTTATCTTCAGCAGAATTTTCAGATTTTTTAAGATAATTGAGGTGGACTAGGCAATGAATTGAGTATTTGCTTTTTTCCACTCGGTCAGTGATAAACAAAAAAAAAGTTCTCCACATCGACAACGTCAAATGTCTTCAGAGATGTCACATGCAGCAGTAACTTACAAAGTAGATGAATAATTAGAGTTCAATGAGAATGTTTGGAAATGACCTCAACGTTTTGTTCAGCCTACCAATCGAAATGTCAAATTGAATTCTGAAATGTTTTGCAGCCATCCTGTTGTGACGTTAATAAAAATATAACCCCCCCTCCTCCGTTTTCAAGCAGTTCTTCCCCGTATCGTTTTTATGAACAATACTTCCATTTTCCATGAAATTACTCCACTATGCGAACTTCAGTTATGCGCTGTTTGAACAGCTATACAAATATTTCGTATTTTCGATATCCAGCGGATGGAATCAAAGAGAATTGAATAGGACATTTCGTATGAATAGTCCAATGGTTCAGTTCGACCAAATGCATTGGTTAGAAGTCCCCAGGGCTTATTCACTTTCCAATTACACATTTACTTTATCCCAAATGAAACGAATCTCGATACTGTTCCAATGAAACGGAACGAAATTAATAGACAGTTTTTTTTGGACTCTTTGGAAATGTTGGGAGTTTATGACTTCATGAGTCATTCACAGATATGTGGATATTTCTCTCAGTATGGATGAATTCTACTCCATACCATTAAATGGTCTCAACAAGTTCAATTTCTAATTGAAATAATTTCAACTATTCAATTTTCAAAAGGACATCGAAATATGCATCTCTTTCAACATTCCTAGATAGCAGAAACTGGCAAATGCCTACCGGAAAATAATTACTTCTTTGACTTACACCGCGACTAAGACAGAGAAAACTTTTCCAGATTCAAAGACTGATTCAACCGAGACTGCAGTGTGTCCAAAACATGAATGATTTCATAGCTCATGGCTCAATACTCCAACACAGACATCAGACTGGCTCTAATTTCTGTTGGAGTATTGGTGCAGGGGGTGATTGTTCCAAGCTTGCGGCATTGTTCAGGCGATGGAGCTGTTACAACTAATAATTGTTTTTGCCTCAAACTATAGTTCCACATAGTTGTCCAGATAAAATGGAATTATTTGAGATATACTGCCATTTTTGATTGAAATATTCTAGACTAACGAGTAAAATGGCTCCACATTTCGCGATAACTGCTGATATATTAATTTGTTTGGTGTGAAGGGTAATTATGAATTGCACAAAATGCTTGAAATGAACAACATATTTATTCGATGGAGATTACTAATGGATCCGTCTAATCAGCTTTCTTTCAATAAAATTGGTATAGTAGATATCCTTGAAAGTTAGAGATATGCCATCGCGGACATTTTTGCTGAGCTATGAAAAGCTGAAAAATCAGGTAAATTCTTCGAAATTTTGAAGTGATTTCATCAAAAACTTCCCAGGTAGCACCACCGCCCCGACTTTTCACGTATAACATCATCATATTTCTGCTAATTCACGCAAAACGTTGATAAATTATACAACTGGACCTTCCCTTTGCAACACTCATATGAGGAATTGGGCAAATTTTGGATATGCGGTTGGTTACTTCGTTCACAGGGAGATGTGGCGATGACAAATCTGTTGTTTGTTGTCCGCTTCAGCCTAGTTCGAGAAATGATACACTGAAGGAATTCGATTTTCAATTATCGGAAATCATCGGTTTTATGTTGATGATAGACACTACCATGCACTGATGCAAGTGTGTTCCAATAATTGAAAATCTATTGCGGTGTTTGTATCGCCAAGGGCATATGCAGGAATAACTTCAGTGAAGAATCCTGCACTAATACCTGTCGGATATAATCCAACACCCTTCGTGGTATTAGCCAGGGAAGTAGTTGTTTTCTAATAGGTGTCAGTCCATTAACCTACAGTGTAGGGAATTAGGATTGGCCTGAAAGAATTGTTGTTTTAGATGATTTTATTTATAGCCAGTCTTCAAGTATGCCCACTGACTTTATGTGATTTGATCAATATTTCCACACTTCTACATTAGATATGCTTTCGTATGAAATCCATATTCAGTTATAATTTCACTTTCACGAAATAACTCATCCAAATATTTCAATTCTAGTATTTTTCATACTTCATACATTTGTTCATTCTCGGATCTGTCGGAAATTTTTCCAAGTTATTTTTCTGAAGGTTTGTCCATTTCAATGTCTTATATCCTTGTATCTCCATACTCTGTACATTCTGGAAATGACCTTTGACTTTATGCTTCCAACTGTCAACTATGAACTGCCTTACAAAGTAGTATTTCCAAGTAGGGAGGACTGGATCCTCCAGGAGGAGGAAATATCAAGAACAGATAGTTGTTGGTTCCCAGATGGATCAAAAACACCTTTCGGTTTTGGTGCAGGTGTTTTCAGTTGCAGACCGAGGACAGAGATATTAACCTGCCTAGCAAAATACTATATTTCAAGCGGAAATTTACACTATTCAATTGTATGAGGAGAGATTGGAAGAATACAATCTCATACACAAGTCAATAAAAATATTCTCGGACAGTCTAGCGGCATTGGAAGCTCTTGGCTCCTACCGAGCAACGTCTAAATTGCTAGCAAATTGCCTAAAACGACTCTCCTCGATAGGAAGACGTAACAGATAGTCTCTGGTCTGTATTCCTGTATGCCTGGAAGGCAATGAGGCTGCTGACTTCCTTGCATATAAGGGTGCTTTATCGGACCGGAACCTGTCATTGGCATTGCTTCAGGCTTTGCCTAACAAAGATGAACACCTGGATGGCAAGAAGATTCATGAACTTCTGGCAGAACCTTCCAGTATTGGCTCACTCCAAGGTAGTTGATCCGATACCAAACAGCTGTTGGATTACAGTAGGGATGAACTACGATGTCTAACAGCCAGTGAATCATAAAATGCAGAGACTCGGACTGTCGGAAGATAGTGTGTGTCGCCTTTGTTTGGGAAATGATGAAACAACAGAGCACATACTTTATGCCTGCTCCGCCGAGAACCGAATCAGGTTTCTAGAGTTCGGCAAAGCCGTACTCTTGCCATCTGACCTGAAAGACCACTCACCATGAAGTAATCGGCTTCTTTGAGAAGCTGGGTTTATTTGGTCGAGTGTGAATAGGTGTGAGCCTTGCGGTTTGCGATGGAGAATCGAATAGACTCACTCACTTTGGACCTAACCTAACCTAACCTAACTCTGTACATTGCTGCTATCCATTTTATTCACAATTTTGATTTTTTGCTTATTTTCAGCTCAGTACTATATGATGTTGAGCGGTTTTCGGCCAATTCATCTCTACAGATTCAAATTAAAACAAAGCCGAAATATCAATGATAAGTATTAATGAATACACTGTTCGACGTTCTTTTGCAAAATTTCATTCCCGAGATTTCAGCCTAGAAGATGAGTCTTGAAGTGGTCGACCTACAGTTACAGTAAGAAAAAGCTCGAGTTTGGAGGTCTCTACTTCTTAGCTTTGCTTTTTTAGATTGGATCGTCAGATTTGATGGAAATTGTACCATCTACGACAACAGGAGATGTTCAGGACAGTGATTGGACACCGATAAGTTACTGAGGCACTTCCCAAAATCATCAACTCACCAAAAAAGACCATGATTACTCTATGGTGGACATCAGTATGTTAGTGTATGTATAGGAAATTGCGCCAGCAACAGCCGGCACTGGTCAACAAAAGAGGTCTGATTCTGCTCCACGACAACTTCCGTCTGCACATTTAACGAATCTACGTCCGGAAATTGAAAGAATTGAGCGTCGAAATTCTGCCCCACCCACTATACTCTCCAGAGTTTTTGCCAACCGACAATAACGGCCTTCGTCGACTTCATCGAATCTTGAGCATACAATTTAAATGCTAAAAGAATTTACGTTGTAACTTTGACAAAATTACACTGATTGAAGGGCGCTGATTTCGATTTGATTGGGTGGGTATATACTAATATGTCACAGTTTGAAGTAGACTCATAAAAACCGACAAAATTTTTGAAACAACTTATTAATAAATAATTTTGCGAAGATGTTAAACTCATTACTAGAATTGTTATCTTATTGTTCATAGAAGACTAATTCCACCGACACCCTAAACAGCGTTGAGGTAGGATATAATTTATATTGCTCTCAATGCTCAATCTTGCAGTTGCAACTCCCACGAGAAATTAAATTTCTCTCACAAGATTAGTGTGGAAAACGCTCAGTCATTTCGTTGGGCTGAGATTTCATCTGATTTAGATCGTTAGGGAGGACATAACGAAATACAGGAAGCCATTCGGTGATGCAAGGGACAATTAAAAAACCATTAATCACGACAATGTGTAGAAAACTTCGGAGGGAATGAAATAATAGGGGTGAATGAAAAAATGGGCATATTCTTTGGTTGTGTTGGCAGATTCTAGAGTGTAAACAATCATTGACAAATTTCTTGTTGGATATTTGGACAGTAAAATTTCATATATGTGTAATTCGTGAAAAAATAAGTCATTCAATTTCAATGTGTAATGTACAATTACATAAAGTACATGTACTTTTGTCTGAAGGTGGTTGACAATGTTTCGTGGTGTATATCATCAGTTCGGACTTCCATTGTCTAATATAATATAAATTGATTTGAAATCCCTGAAAAAAATTAAAAAGATCAACCGAAAATAACTATTTTGTTAAACAGAAAACTAAAATTACAAAGATATAACATACAAGCAACAATCAACAAAACTTAAAAATTGAAATATCAATAAAAGCTGAAAATAAAAAATTATTATTAACAAAAAATTTGTATTTTTCATTTTTTGTTAATATTATTTTTCAATTTTTTTATTTTCAGCTTTTAATAATATCTCTATTTTTTTATTTGTTTTTTGGTTGTTCCTTGTATGTAATCTCTTTGTGATCTCAGTTTTTTGTTTAATAAAATTTTTATTTTCGGTTAATCTTTTTAGATTTTTTCAGAATTTCAAATCAATGTATATTACAATTAACAATGGAAGTCTGAACTTATGAAATACACATGTAGTTCTGATATGTTACATAGTATGGAGGATTATACATTCTATAATATTGAAACTATCATTTTTTATAAGGTTGTATACCAAAAAAAACAGTAGAAAGTATCGAGTACTCCACAAAATATTGTCTTTCAAAGAATATTCACTGAAATACTCATGATACTTTCAAATGAATATCACTAATCAATGATATGGAGTGTATCATATTTTGGTAACTATTATAGACACTTGACTAACTATTTATTTTTTTATTTTCACTGAATATTTCAAATGCAAAACGTATTTTGATAAACATTAGCTTTCTCAGGCGTAGTCATATCGACTTGAATTTATCTGATCAGTGGTATATTTGTTATAACAATTTGAATCATTTAACAATCTACCTATTCAATGACTGATAATTTTTTGTCAGCTCAGGCATGAAGTAATTAACAATTTATGCATTAATTGAAAACTACTCACTTGGTGACTGATAATTTTATCAGAGTTCAAGTGAACACCGACTTTTAACATTGTA
>WOGO01003247.1:0-14572 GCA_015342085.1 Leptinotarsa defecta | reverse complement strand
GCCATCTATGTGTTAGGCCAGAGACTTTTCAGCCCATGTAGTACTATGGGATAATTTCTTGAATTCTCTTGAAGGGGAAACATTTCATTATATGTCCACGTGGCACGTGACATTTGCCAGCATTGCCATTAAATTTCAATTATTTCTATATTCCACAGTAGTTCACATATTTAGTTTTCCAAATTTGGTTATGCTGAGAGTTATTCAAAACATCTTATAGAAACTCGTAGAGGAATCTGATTCAAAGAGTGTAAGAGTGAAGTTTGAAGAAAAACAAACACGGTCTTTTTACTTTCATAAATCTTTATATTGTTATGCATTTTTTTTCATTATTTGTCTCTTGTGTTTCAAAACTTAACTCAGTCAAGAAAATACAAATCAGAGTGGTAAATTCAATATAACAGCATTTACTAAATATTGATACCGTATTCTATTAGATACGTAATGAAGGAATTTCGTAATTTCGATAATTATTAATTGTATTTTAAATACGTCCTTGGAAATTTCTGAAATGGTCTCTGTATTTCATCTTTTCTGGAAGGTTTAGTACATGAGAACATAAGTATAATTTTAAGACAGAGATTAATTCAAGAGAAAAGCGAAGATAATGAATATAAATCTCAACTATTGCAAGTGGATCATTCATCAATGTCGCACGTGGGTGAATTGTCTATTCGAAGTTACTGTACACCGTCATTGAAAGTAATACAAAGAACAGTTCTTGAATCTAATACCTGCAGAAATAATGCAGTGCAAATATTTATGATTAAATCAACAGATTTTTATCTACACTGAACTCTTATTCAAACATAGATAGTAGAGTTAAAAAACAAAATCTTCAATCAATTCACAGAAGTTTATCAGGAACTTTGTTAATTGAAACTAGACAACATGAGGTTACGAGCTTCGTGTATCTCAAGATTTTTCTCGGAACAATCTTAAGGTATCCTATCAGTACTTTTATATCTGAGAAAACAGTCGGCTTCATAACATATGACTAAATCCTATGTCATACATTGTCATATTTACAAATCCTATGTATTCCTTATAATGACTAGCAGTAGTGGCCTTTAACAGGTTCTAGCCCCTCTCCTACCCTAAAGTTAGATCTGACTTTTATTCTACAATTTTCGGCGATTGTTTTATTTACTCCAAAATTAATAAAATATAGTCTGGAACATCGAAGAAAGGTTGGAGATTTCTCTCTCTTTTATACATACTTTCACGGGAGGTGACATATCATAGAACCAAATCCCATATCATACATTGACATAGGATACGACCAAATCCTATGTTATACATTCTCATATCTACAAATCCTATGTAGCCCATATGACGACTAGAAGCTGGTGCCTACAAAAGGTTCTCCCCCCTAAAGTTAGGTCTGACTTTAAGTAGACTCTTTTTAGTGAGTGTTTAATGTACCTCAAAATACATAAATACATAAAAATAATTTTGTTAACTGATATTTTCAGACATGACATGTCTGAAACTTGTCTGGACATATATAATATAGAATCACTCGACTAGACAGATATAACATAGGACCAAATCCTATGTTATACATATATTAGGCAGACGTAGCAAAGGACTATGTTATACATTATCACATCTACAAATCCTATGTAGTCCATATAATGACTAGAAGCAGGTGTCCATAAAACGTTCTCCATCCCCCTCCCCTACAGTTAGGTCTAACTTCTATTCGACAATATTTAGCGATTGTTTTGTTCACCCCAGAATACATAAAAATGAAAATTCTTTTGTTTACTGAAATTTTCAGACATAACTTGTCTGAAACCTGTCTAGACAGACAAAACATAGGACCAAATTTTATGTTATATATAGACTAGACAGACATAAAAGGAACTAGACATACATAAAAGGGCCAAATTCCATAGATTAGACAGGCATAACAGGGCCAAATCCCATGTTATACATCGACATAAAATACGACCGAATATATGTTATACATTGTCGTATCTACAAATTCTTTGTAGTCCATACTAGGTTCTCCCCGCCTAAAGTAAGATCTGACTTCTATTCGAAAATCATACAAATAAAACTTATTTTGTTTACCGGAAGTTTCAGTTCATTTTTTTTAAATAGTTTATTCGTCCAGGTTTTGAGCACAAGAGTTTTGATAATGAAAAATGAAACAGTTTATAAAGTTGACAATATCGATAAACTCTAGAGAGTGAGACTTTCGATTTAATTATTGTCAGCGAAGGATCTTCAAAGCGAAAAATAAACAAACGGGATATAGAAAAACAATCATCATTGTCACCTCTTGAAACGTCACTATGGTGACGGGAATCTGAATAAAAATTCAGATTCCCGTGTTTGTCGTTTTTAGTATGATTCACTCGATAAAGTTGAGGAATACTAATAGAAAGACAATTCCATTCGTGATTTTTTTAAGAAACCTGTTATTCCGTACAATGATCTCATAACAGTGGCGTCGACCGACATTACAAGTGAATTAGTGAATGATATAGAGCCATAAAAATATTCAAAATAGAATATTTGTTGTGTATTTAATGAACTCGAACTAAAAATGAAACATTTCGATCAACTTTTTCGTGTTTTAGAAAATAAACTGTTGACTATTCGAAAGCATGCAAAAACGAAACTTGCTGAAAACAGCAACAATCAAAGATGTCAAAAAATGAAAAACATATATGGAATATTGATTTTTTTTTCTAAAATATGTTGTTTTTTTTTGTTTATATTGATAAAATCTACTAATAGATATACATTTTTATTTTTTATCTTTATTTAAAAATGTTCATTAACAAATTCATTTTCATGACATACCTGAATTGTTTAGGAACTCTAATTAGAAAAAACATTTTGAATAATGTTTTATTGCATAAAATCAAATTTGTTAATTAGCTATTTATTTTTGGCAAAATATACCTATCAAGAAAATAACATTATTTGAACGTACTTGATGGAAATTCATAACCTATTCAAGTAACATTAAGACGACACCTGGACAAAATAGGGTTGTACAACGGAGACCTTAGCTGCAGACAATGCAACAGAGGAACAGAGAAAGCTAGTCATATTTCATGCAAATGTGAGGTTTTGGATCAAAAGAGGCAAACAATATATGGACAACCCAAATTGCTCCCAGAATAATAATATGGCATACGTCCAACAAGACACTATTACAGGGAACAAGATTGTCGGAATGGGTGTCATGGAATAATAATGATTTTGTTAAATTTCGAATTCAATTTCGAAATTTTAGTTAAACCTTAAATTAAGAATTTATTAATTATTTTTTACTATCATTTGTGGTCCTTCTAATCCTTTGTTCTTTCCTTTTTTTTCATTTGCTTATTTAATGAATCAAATTTTCATATTTTTTATGAATAGTAAAAAATAATTAAGAGTAACCATATATCATACTATGAAATTGTTTCAATATATTTTCATTTAATTTTTTTATAATTTGATACATGATTATACTTACTTTTTTTTATTAGAAAAAGTATAAAGAACATTTAAAACAAGTTTTTAATTGGATAAACAAATATTATTTTGAATATCTTTTCAAAGACTACAAAATGGAAATAAAATATAATACAAAAATATGTATCCATGGTAAAACAATTTCAACACTAATAACTTCACTAAAGACGTTTCGCTACATAGTAGCGTCCTCATCCAAACTGATACAATGAACTATTGCAATGCCGATACTGAATATACATATAAACGCGTACGATCGAGGCATTATTTATAGGCACGCGCCACCGGAACCCCGGCCGGTACCACCGCAACCGAAATGTCCCTGCATTTTAAAACTGTAATATCTTCGAAAATATTCATTTAAATTACATACTGTAATGGGTCATTTTGGTCTATATTAAATGCACAATGTATTTTAGATACTTAATTGGATAAGGATTAATGCTGAATTGCTTAAAATAGCTTCGTAAAAAAGTAAAGAATAAAAAATGGTTATTGTGGGTTTTCCCTAAGAGATAGAAATATACCATCGCGGACTTTTTTGTAGTCCTTTTTAAGGTGTACGATACTGTAGTATATTATTTTGATCATCTCGTAGGATTCAGCTATCGTTTGGAATGTAAGGACGTCACATTAGAAACCTCTAGACGCGGACTGTCGGAAGACAGTGTGTGTCGCCTCTGTTAGGAAAATGATGAAACAGCAGGGCACATACTTTGTGCCTGCCAGGTTTTTAGAGTTCGGCAGAGCCGTACTCTTACTGTCTTTCCTGAAAAACCACTCACCATACAATCTAATCGGCTTTGTTAAGAAGCTGAGTTTATTGGTCGAGTGTGAATAGGTGTGAGCCACAATAAACCCCTGCGGGTTGCGGTGGAGGATCGAATAGACCCACTCAGTTTGAACCTAACCTAACCTAACTTAGAAACCTCAAAAATTATCAGTGTTTCTCTACTATATTATGCATGTTATATACATATAAACCTTCCTCTTGAATCACTCATCTATTTAAAAAAATCCTCATCAAAATCCGTTGCGTAATTTTAAAGAACTAAGCATAGGTACATAGGAACAGACAGCGGGAAGCAACTCTTGTTTTATGCTATGTAGTAATTAAATTCTTGTATAAAATGCATCGTAGAATAGTTTAATATACCAGTTCGACTGAAGAAGCTAATGTGTAGCGAAACGCATCTTTAGGGAAGTTATTACTGTGGGAATTGTTTTATCATAATCAATAGTGTTATTAATTTTCATCAAGTAACGGGTCAGTGTATTATTAATTCACAATCAACAAAGTTTGACCAACAAAATTTTTTTTGAGATGTCTGCATTGTCGAAAAACTAAAAAATATTCAGCATCAAAATTGAGCTCAGGATAAGTTATTGGAAAAAGAGAATCTCTTCAAAATATGCCGGGTGGATACAATTTTTAAAATATCTCAAAAATATGACATATTTCCTTTAAAGAATCCGAAACAGGGTTACGATAAAAATTAAGGGAAAGCAAAAAAATGTAAAGCGAATTGGTTAAATTGAGCGTATCTTAGTTTCGCAAAGTTTTAAAATTATCTAGATATCTAGGAACTATGTTTCAACGATTTTTTAGCTCAGGATGAAAATTTTATTTTGCCTATTTTGTAGGTGAATGACATTCAAATCGATGAAAATGTTCGTATCTTAATATAGTTTTAGAGAGATAATTATTTAATGCATGCAAGAATTATTCATAAGGATCACTATCCATTAGACTGAAACAATGTTCACACTAAGGACTTCATTACTGTTGTACGAAATATTTAATCTACCAGTTCGACCGAGGAAGCTACTGAGTAGCGAAACGTGGCTTCAGCAAAGTTAATAGTGTTAACTTATCAAGAATGGTGTATCAATGATTCAGAAGAACCCTACGACAAAACAATACCGAAAAAAACGCATCCCCAAAAGTTTGAATCAATATTCATTTCTGTCCGGCAGAAAATTCACATAGAAACATTGGAAAATCCATAATTCGTAAAATATATGTGAGAGTGATTCTGATTTGAAATGTCCAGTTTCTCGTCTTGCCATCTTGTTTGGGCCACCCTTTATATCCATTAAAAATTCTGAATAATTTGAAATCTATGTCTGCCTGTCCTGAGGGGGTTATCTCAGTCTCCCCCCTCCCCTTGTCAACACCTTCGGTTTGAAATTTAAGAAGTAAAAGATTAATTTGACAGTTATTGTCTTGAATACCATTACTTTCGATTAAAGAACTCGTCGACCCAGGCGACCTTGACATTCTGTAATTCTGTGACCTCGAAGACTCTGAATTCCTGCAGAAACGCTGCCACTCCAAGAAATGCAAGTTTCAGCACTACGTATACAGTTGCTACTTCAGTAAGGTGTGTTATGCTAATGAAAATGAGGAAATTGTGAAAGGTTATAATAGAAAATGAATATTCGCATTACTTTGTGAATTATAAGACTTATCTCTCCTCAAATCGATTCGATTCTTTCCTGTCGCAGAAATTGAAAGTATGTACGAGTATACTATGTGTAGCCTTGACAAAACTTTCGTATCGTGGAGGAGTGAAGAAATAAATGAGTGTAAAGTAAATGTCTTTATATAACGTGGCAGCGTGCATGTTACCAATGAATGTTTGAACAGGCACTGCAAGTGGTTAAAATCTAGGAGGGTATTGACTGGATATTTATTTGTACATGTATTTTGATACATAAATAACTTTGACTGAATCTTCAATGCAGACAAAACAAGTTATTCGTATTCACAATTGGCAAAACAGAGTGGAAAGCATACATTTCATGGTGAACAATGTAACCCTAACTAGTATTGATCACAATATAAGATTCTTATTCTCAAGTAGAATCTAGACTTAGGTATGGTGTCTGTTTCTGGGGTGGATCTTCCACAGTACAAAGTATTTTTATAGAACAAAAGGGAATTCTGAAGTGCATAGCAAATTGTTCAAACAGATAATCATACAAGGTACTTTTCAAGGAATACGGTGTCCCAATTTTAACATCAGTTTATATTCTTGAACTGTGTATGTATGTGTTCAAAAATAAATCAACTTCAATAACAAATCTAAAACTTCATCAACATGATACTAGAACCAAGAACCATTTACATTTGCCCTAGCTAGATTCAAAGTAACGTTATGTGGACCGGAATGCATTGATCCAAAGATATATAACCAGATTACTTAAAGGCCTTTAATAGTTTCTTTGTGTTCAAAAATCATTAAAGAATTATTTATTACAAAAATGTTTTTATGCTTTGCAGGAATTCTTTGAATCTGAATAACCTGCCTTTCCCTTTTCTTTTTTAATCTGTATTTTGTATTGACACTTCCTGCACAATTTTATTGTCTTGCTGGAGATAAAGAATTATTATTATTATTATTATTATACAAGTAAAATATGTTCGCGAGTTATATCCCGCGTACACTAACTATAATTCGATAAAATATGTGCAAATCCATAATTTCCGAAATTTTGGTAAGCAAATGACCTAAGTGCATAATAATTCAAACTACGATATCGGGGTTTTGTATTAAATTATTATAAAAGCAAAAGTTTTAAAATTATACTCGAAAAAATTCAAATTCAAATTTTAGGATTTATGTGAAACATGAGCACCCATTTATGTTCATTTTAATCTGTTGAACAGGTCTAGTGCTATCTAGCATTCAACTGTTTCATCATATTTATGCATAGAGTTTTTTACAGCGATTAAATGCACTAGACCTGTTTAACCGTTCAAAATAAATTGGTGCTATAATAAGGTTACAGGTACAAGATTTTTCGTTTTCTTGCGAAACTAAAGAAATTTGAAAACTCAGAAAAATATACCTATTATTATATTCGTTTGTTAACACTTGAGAAGCATGGTGTAGAAGTTACCTCATCTTCATCACCAAGAGAAATCAATTTTTCAGGAAGAATAATATTTGTGATGAGGTAAAAGGTGTGTACAACAAGGAAAGATTTATTAACTGGTGTGTATACTAACGATAATTCATATGCCCATTATTCTCTTTCAACAGTATTCCTCATTGAATAAATATCAAAAATAAGATAAATCAGCAAAAAACTGGATTTTTTTTAGAAAAAAACCGACCGAAACAACTTCTTTGAAATAAAAACACTGAAATACAGGGATATCAATTTTTCATTCAGTTGGTACAAATATCATATTTCATTAGTAATCTATGAAAGAACCAATAAAATTGATAATTAAAAATGAATAGCTGAAAATAACAATTATAATTTTCATTAGTTCGGACTTCTATTGTCTAATATTATATAAAATGATTTGAAATCCTTTTTCAAGACACGTTACTTCACGACGTTTCGATTGTGGTC
Source organism: Leptinotarsa defecta (assembly GCA_015342085.1). Lineage (NCBI taxonomy): Eukaryota > Metazoa > Arthropoda > Insecta > Coleoptera > Chrysomelidae > Leptinotarsa > Leptinotarsa defecta. The sequence goes on along the minus strand of WOGO01003247.1, from coordinate 6,724 downwards.
AAACTTGGTAAAACCAGCAATAGATCAACTAGGTTAAGATCTATTATTGTACCAATCCAGAAGCATAGTTTTTGGGATGAATAGCTGGTAATTTTCTAAATAATTCTTGTTTTGGTGTTGGTATTGATAATTTAGGTAACATTTTATTTCAGGTGCATATCGCAGGTACCAACAGCACATTTAGTATTTCATTGTATATTTAAGAATTTTGTTTGTCAAAAATACTTCATAGGTACTTGAAAATAGTTTAACGTACGAACCGGCCGTGACAAATAAAAATCGTAGTAGAAATCAGACAGAAGCTATTTTCTTTATCTATATCTATTTATCTACACATCTCTTCAAAAAGTAGTTATGGATGTAAACATAAAAAACCACAAGGTTTTCTGTCCCAAAAACTAATCTCACCAAAAAAACTATTCAACAAGTCAAAGTGACGTCGTAAATTTCTGCTGTCGAACGATAGGCAAATAAATATAATATTTCAATCAGACATTCCATTTATCTTTAAAAATAATGAAAGCTCATTATAAATAACGGGAAATTATGAGACTTAAAATGGCAACACTGTAAATATATAGTGCCGGCGTAAAAAGTTATCAAATTGGACGAAATTCTCGTAAAAGGTAGGTACTGTTTTCAGTACTTTCTGATAAGAAACACAACAATGTTACACCACTTGTTACCGAGACAACCTCACCAAATTTTTATTTTCAAATAGAATTGGAGTTTTGTGATACTGTGTTTGATAGGTATTTCAGGTTTTTTCAAAAGTTGTGTGCTCGGGATTTGATGAAATCGACGAAAGCCGTTTTGCCTGGTCACGATTGGCGAAGTTTCTACCGGTGAGAAAATTATTAAAGTGTTCGAAAGGATGATAGACGCTAAAATCTTTTAATTCTCGGACGGTGATTTGTGAAACGTGCAGACGGGCGTTGTCGTGGAGCAGAATCGGACTTCTTCTGTTGACCAGTGCCGGCTGCGGCTATATCCAAACGTACATAATTTTGGAAATCCAATAGGTCGTTCCTGGGCATAGTTAGCAGTTTTATATTCGTTTCAAGAATCTCCTCACAATCGATGAATATTACAATTTCATGAAAAATGCATTCAGAATTCAATCCAGTTTATTCCAACAAATGCTCAAAATGTTCATCATTTACTACCTGACAATAATAAAGTTTGTTTACAGATTCATTTTTTACATTATGAAATGTTTCTTGGCTAATTTCGCATCTCTTATTCCATCATCCATAAGCTGTGAAGTAGTGTAACGTATACTTTAGATTTTACGAATTCTCATAAAAAGTCAAAGAGCGTCATATCGGGTGATCTAGCAGGTCATTTTAAAGGACCAATTTTGACTATGCGACCGGTTTGGAGAATTCTCCTCTAGTCACTTTTAAACCAACTAGTCTCAATCACAAAGTACCTCATCTTGATGAAACGTAATATCAGTTTGTCAATTATTCCAACCGTCACAATAGTCAAGAATAGTCGGGAACATTCAAGAGTATTCGACTGTCAATTCATTCTCTAGGAAACGATCCTTGTGTTCAAGAATGTCCTACAGAATGAATGTCAATGGTACAAGGTTGAAAACAGACTTGAAAGATTTGCATCGTAAAATAGAAATCAGAAGATCGAAAAATAAACTAAATTAGGATTAAATAAAAGCAACATTCTGTACATACATCACTAAATAACTCATAAACAAAAAACTATTACATTATAAATTGGTTAAAAATGTTTTTAAAAGCCAGAAACAATATTTTATTTAAAAAAGGCGTGTAATTTATTCCTACTGCAAATAAAATATTATCTGTTCTCAAAAGTTCACGAAGAATTCAGATATCAATATGATTGAAAAAAAATTGAATAGTTGAATAAAAGTTATCCGCTTGGAATGGACTCATATTGTAAACATGAAAGATGAATTACAGTGGTTTTAGATATGAATTAATTTGTGTTGTCTAAATATGGAAAAATATTGAATTCAAACATATTGTTAGCCAGCCGTGGTCAATAAAAACTAAAGTGAATTCGATACTGTTCAAATTATTTTATCAGTTATAATTCACTCAATGCAATTTTGAACATATTTTCACAACAACGATTACACTGAGTAAGCATTATTCCCAGAAATCTACGAGATTATTGTTGTTTTCCATTGACAATTTTAGATAGCGAATATTACTGAAATACTGGATTAGATTACACGAAGGTAATGTGAAAGACAAAAATCACGGCATGTGGCAATATCCGAATTGGTAGATGAAAATGAACGATTATTGTGACATTGACAGAGTGCTTTTAGAAAAATAAGCCGTGATAACGAAATTGATTGTATTAAATTTGATTCAAAATAAATTGTTTTCGGGAATATAACATCTGATTCTGTGACTGAGTACAAGTACGAGTAAATAAAACAAACCTGAAACACGTGGAACTTTTTTATAGATTTGCCCGATAAATGACAAAAACCAACAATAAAAATTATCTAAATCACCACAAAAGTGCAATACGGTTCTTCCCTCTTCCTAATCAAATCCTAAAACGTTATACAGTGCTTTTCTTTAAGGCCCCCCCCTTTTATTTTTTGAACGGGTCAACTCAAAAAATTGAAATTTGGGATAATAATAATAATAGCTTTATTGTCCAACAGTTACCCATTTACAGGACAATATAAAATTTTATTCTCAATACTTAACTATCAACGAAAAATAAAATGAACAAAAAAGAAAAACTAATTTTAATTACCTACTTCAAGTACATGTTAGCAATTCTAATAATGATATGAAGGTTAGTGAAGAATAAATCACCATGGGCACAAATGCTACTGAAATTTGTGCACATAACATATATTGGGGAATTGAGCATAATGTTAGTTCTTGCTCTGAGAAGTCTAAAAATGGATTGAGATCGTGAAACTGGCCGTGGCACATAAAAGTTAATTTGTTTTTGTTCAAGAATTTTAGGACAGTCAACTCTCTCATTCACTAACTTGAATAAAAATATGAGCGACGCACATTTTCTGCGATGCTCTAAACTAAAAAGTTTCAAACGTTCATATATGACATCATTACTGATACCTCTCTCAGAGTAAGAACCGTCTATTCTGAAAATAAGGAATTTACAAAACTTTCTTTGAACTCTTTCTATGGCTATGTTATGAATCTCATAGAATGGACTCCAGACGATACTTGCATATTCTGTCTTCGAACGTACGTAGGTGAAATACAACAGCTTCATGGCTTTAATATTATGAAAGTTTCTGCAATTTCTATCAATGAAACCATGAGCTCTGAGAAATTCTGAAACTTTTTGTGAAATATGTCTACCAAATGTTAATTTATGTTCGAATATTACCCCTAGGTCTTGATCTCATTACATCTCAGCAGATCTGAATCCTGTATTACATACGGGAATGTATAAATCTCTTTTTTTCGACTATAACTTACTACTTTACATTTCTCCACATTGAGTTTCACTTTATTATTGCTACACCAAGCAACAAGAAATTCTAATTGAGACTGAAAATTTACACAATCACCTACTTCCTTAATTATAGAAAATACTTTCAAGTCATCCGCGAAGCATAACCGCTCACAAGCTAAACTTTCACATAAGTCATTAATAAACAATAAAAATAAAAGAGGACCTAGGTTGGAGACCTGAGGCACACCAGAAGAAGTTATATATTTTCTAGATTCATAACCGTTATAGGACACGAATTGTTTTCTACACGTCAGATAGGATTGCATCAGCTTACAGGCAGTATTCGAAAAACCAAAACTCATCAGTTTATTGAGTAAAATACCATGATCAATTTTATCTAATGCTTCAGAGAAATTCGTGTATATATTTTATATGTACAGTAAATTATACGCACTTTTCTCTACTCCGTTTGAAAACTTTTGTAATGGAATCGAATCAGATATAATTCACAGGGTTCCTACTCAATATAATTAATGAAAAAAGGAAAATTTCAATTACATGGAACACTGTCATCCTCACTGCTAGACATCCGAAGTCTCGCCGTAAGACACTTGCCTGTCTATTATTAGAATTCGGCGTATTTTTCTAATTATTATTTCATTTATAGTGTAACGAATCTATAATATTCTAGCCAATAAGACAAAGTCGTAGTGGAATATAAATTTGAAATTCTCAAAACTTATTTTTTATGCTCCCGTGTCATTTGAAACACAATAAATTGCATACTTAATGAAAAAAATCATTTCCAACACTATAAAGGCATAAACGATGAGGAGAATTGTTACTTACGAAATGATGACTGATTTCAACTAGTCTATTACCAAACAGACATTGTCTTATCTAGTTGATATTGTCGATATGATGCCAAGTTCATAACCATATGTCCTCTAATATGTTCTATCAAACTGAAACTATTCGTTATTGTGCCACAAGTGTAACAGTTCTTCCATCTCCTTCTATCACATATAACCATCACCCATTTAAAGTCATATGTCATACAATAATCTTCAACCCATTATATGTCCAGCATTCTTCAACTCGGTCACAGTTGATTAACTTATATTACGCTCAAGTGGAAACACGTAGGTGAAGATGCGTGTATAGGGAATTTATATGTCATCTAAAATTATGATTTCACAAAAAAAATAATTAGATGCATAATTAGCTTGAAAAAATGAGTCGTGTAAAGACTCCCTCATAAATCTGAATCTTTTGACTCTCACTGATATATATGTTTTGGGAATATGCGTTTATTATTTTTATTTTTGAAATTTCACAACAATGAAGATTTCCTTGATGTGTGTGTCAAAGTTCTTCATAAGAAAGTCTGTGTTTACCCATTTCCAAAATTGTGGTTTTGTATAAAGCACCAAGTGTACTTGATTGATAGAATTGTAATCTCTGAAAAAAGTAATTTTAACGCTAACAAGTTGATGACCTCGTTGAAAAATGTTCGTTTTCATTAGGAACGTTTTCGATATATTCTGTGCATTGTTCATTTTTGTTTATGTTTGTGAATATACCTACTCACATTTTGGCAAATGTTATACAGTAAGTATACTCTGTCTTGAAGAAAATAATGTAATTAGATTTGATATTCTAAGCACAAGTATTTCAATTCCAAACAGTAGAATAGAAATACGTATTTCTATGAAGACTACAGATTTTTTTCAGGATGAGCTGCAGCCTTTTTACACGCTTTATATTAGCTTCACCTGTATGTATGTACGTTTGAAACTCTCAAGTTCGGGGTCTGCATTTGACAGAATTATCGACATTATTGCGTAATCTATTCGCGGGCAGATGGCGCTCTACGTAACCTCCTTGATATATCGACATTATTGCTCGATCTATTCGCGGGCAGATGGCACTATACGTAACCTCCTTGATATAATTCGAACTCACTCTACATGTATTTCTTCATTTGAAAAAAAGTCTTTTTTTTATTAATATGCGCGCCTGCTGCCTTGGGTTTGGTAGCTGATTTTCAGGCTCCCTCTCCGAAATCGGAAAATATCAATGATCATTTTTCTAAACAATATACGGCTGATTGATCCCAAAGTTCAGATGAAATGAATATAGTTTAAAAAGACTATAAAACACGCTTTTATAGCATACGAAAACAGAAAATGAAAAATAAATATAGTTTTAAAACTATAAGACACGCTTTTAAAGAACATCGAACTGAAAAATTTATTTTGTTTTTTCAATTAAGCTTAAAACAATATCGAACAAAAAATACTAGTATTATTGTGAAAAAAGTGTGGGCGCTTTGTGCCATATGTTTTGTATATCGAGCACCCGTCGCTTTTTTCACAATAATACTAGTATTTTTCGTTCGTTATCGTTCTAAGCTTATTAGAAAAAATATTTTTAACTTTTTAATTCGATGTTCTTCAAAAGCGTGTTTTTTAGTTTTTTGAACTATATTTATTTCCACTGAACTCAAGAATCAATTGGAATATCACAAACGATTGAATTTCAGTTTTAACGTGATAACCAGCACCATATTGTGTCAAAGCTGTTTACCGGGTTTTTGGACATAGTTTGTCCACTACTGCGGTAAACATTATCAATGGCGATGAGGTAACGGTCTAAGTGTTCGACTTGTTTCCGTTGCCTCCAACTCAGAAACTACAATGCTGGTATCGACCCAAAAATCCAATTCATAATGGAACGAGAAACCCAAGGTATTCTAGCCTTCTTGAGTGTTTTTGTGAGCAGTTATACTCGATTAAACTCAAAATTACAGCTTGTGAAATCTAGGAAAAGCCTTGAGAATTACCTGTCTTTCTCTCGCTCACTCTCATCGTCTTCTAACCAATACACATCTAGTGAACGAAATTCAGAAAGCTCATTGTACATTTGACAAGGTATACTATCTAAGAGTATACAGTGTTTTCCTTTGATGTCCTCCCCTTTTATTTTTCAAACGAGTCAACTCAAAAAATTGAAATTCGAGATGATGAAAAGATTATTGCATAAATACTTTACTTTGAAGTGAAATTGACAGATGAATCTTTCAAGATGGCGACTGAACACTATCTGGAAAAAAATTAAATGAAAAAGTACGGTCTTGTGACACATCTTTTTGAAGCTCCTGACAATTGCTTCACAACCCTAGAATATTATGTCAATATGTCCAACTACTACAAAATGGCGGAACTTTCAATAATTGCCTGAATACAATTCATTTGACTAAATAATATGAGGTAATAAGCTTGAG
>WOGO01003246.1:0-14572 GCA_015342085.1 Leptinotarsa defecta | reverse complement strand
AACCGTGGGTTCACCAATAATTGGCTATACTGAATAATCAAACTTAACTTTATTTCACTTGAAATACAATAAACTCTGTCTATCGCCTTACTGGATCACTTCGCGTACCGCACTGTTACGTCCACTTCACTGTGTACTTGACTGTACAAATACGCTTGCAGCCAGCGTTTAAATATCGCAATGGAACATCGTAGAATTTTCTTTTTGAGCGACGGGAACATAGGAAATTCCCGCGCTCTTAGCTACGCCACGTTTGGTTTATGGTTACCAGTGGCCGTCGGCGTTATTTCCTTTCGGGCATGATTTACAACAATATGAATTAAAAAAAAATCGATGATACACACATACTTTGTTTTATTTAAATTTGAAGAAAGCATGCGTTCAATGACAGACTCTATATGAGCCATAAGAAGAATGTCATTCATGGAAGTCTAAATTGATTGACTCCCAGGAATATTGACAATAATTAATTTGAACTGCATTTCCTCTGATTCATGAAACCGAAGTATCATTATTTGAAACAATACCAATCTAACTATTTTAAAACAATTGGGATTGTTATGTATTTGAATAAAGCTGTCGAAATGTTTGTTAGTAATATTTAATTCGATGATAAGAGAATGATACATCAATATTGAAAATGTTGAAATTTGGACTTCATGTGTCTCGGTGATGTAACAAAAGTAACTTTAAAATTCGCCATTTTAACAGTTGGACTCAAACATGCTGAGGCATAGTTTGAATAGTAGAATAGTGAACCAATAAAAACAAACTCTTATTTTTATTTGCTCTAAAATCATTATGAAATGAACTATACAAATTTACTCACCTTCTTCGCCAAATTACGTTTACAAATGCGAACTCTGCTAATGAGAAAAATATGAAGCTGGAACAGGCAAGAAACCAAATTTCACTGGCTTTAATGTAGGAAACTTTTGGTAGATTCTTAGATAGTCCTCCATTGAGTGTAATGAATGACAGCATAGTGGCGGTACCTATAAAAGAAAAAAACTGGTGATATAATAATATCTTCGTATCACACCTTGACGTTTATTGAATTTTTTTAAACACATATAGGTTTTCTCTAATTTTATCGTGGAAGATTCGACACGAATAAAGAATGACATAGAACTATCACGACTGAACAATGGTACAATCAATACCAGATTGCTTTCTAGAAGTTTTTTTGAGAACAAAACACAAGCACTACACGAAAATCCTTAAGGCACTCTCAGCGGTGCCTGTGCGATTCCACAAAATCAAAGATGGAAGTATAGAGAAAATGCTCGACCATATCGATTTTTTATTTTGAATTGTCATTCGAGCATATTATTTACACCCCCTCTTCTCCATTATGAAGTACTGAAAACTCAAACTTTAAAATATCAAAGAACAAAACTCCCGTTGCGATACTTGGATTGATACATCTGTTTATAACAAATTCCAGCAAATAATATGCTAACATTTCAGTAGATTGAAAGACTATCCATGATAATAATTACAAGACGATTAGTTGCAAAGTGAAACTTCGACATCGACCGCCGAACAAGATTCGTTTTCTGTATTTCTCTGTAGCTTTCATTGCAAAGGTCATATAATAATTTTCACTGAGGAGCAACATTATACTGAGTTTGGTGACTGGGCGTTTCAAGATATTCTACATAACAAACATAGGCGAATAACTAAATCCTGTTCACCAAGCAGATGTCACTTTATGAAAAAAGTCGAAGTTTTTAATTGAGTAAGATGTTGCATAATTGTATTACAAAGTTGCATTGACTAATCGAATTGATTGTTGGAAAATACTTGAACCAGGTTCACTATAAACATTTTTGATATTCTTTCACCTATTTTCATCTATTTAACAAGTACATGTCCGTAGACTTGTGCACATTGCCAATTGCACAAATCAGTTTAATGCAGAGTGTAACAGACTGTTGGTTGACATAACCAACAGTCACAGCATTCTGGAAATGATCTCTGACTTTATGCCTCCAACTGTCAACTACGAACTGCCTTTTCCTTCCCCCGGATCCTCCGGGAGAAGGAAATATTAGGAGCAGATAGTTGTTGGTTCACAGATGGATCAAAAACATCTTTCGGTTCTGGTGCAGGTGTTTTCAGTCGCAGACCAAGGCAGGTTGATATCTCTCAACCTGTCTAGGAACCTATGCGACTGTATTTCAAACGGAAATTCACGCTACTAAATTGTGTGCGGAGAGATTGGAAGAATCCAACCTCATACACAAGCTCTTCGAAGGAAGATACAACAGATTGTCTTTGGTCTGGATTCCTGACCATACTGGCCTGGAAGGCAATGATATTGGTGACTCCCTTGCAAAGAAGGGTGCTGCAAGCAGCTTCATAGGACCAGAACCTGTCATTGGCATCGCTTTAGACTTTACCATACAAATATTGAACACCTGGATGGCAAGAAGATTTATGGACTTCTGACCGAATCTTCCTGGATTGGCTCACTCCAAGACATTCATTCGCCTTTCAAAACTTGATACCAAACAGTTGTTGGACTACAGTAGGGATGAACTACGATGTCTAACAGGCCTTCTTACAGGCCACTGTCATTTGAATCATCATATGCAGAGACTCGGACTCTCGGAAGACAGTGTGTCTTACCTCTGTTTAGAAATTATGATACAGCAGAGCACATATTTTGTGCCTGCCTTGCAGAGGACCGAATCAGGTTTTCAAAGTTTGGTAGAGCCGTACTCTTACCATCCGAACTGAAAGACCACTCACCATACAAACTAATCACCTTCGTTAAGAAACTGGGTTAATTTGGTCTAGTGAGAATAGGTGTGAGCCACAATAAAACTGTGCGTGTTGCGGTGGAGAGTTGCATAGACCAACTCACTTTGGACCTAACCCTAACATGTTCAAAATCGCAAAATTTGATATGGGTTCTTCTTATTTGGTAAATCGGCAATTCTTGGGGTTTCGTTAAATGAAATAGAAATTTTTTCATGGAGCTGACTTTCGTTTTATTTCTAGAAAATTTGATTTTTTGGTTTCAGTAAGTCTCACATGGTGTCATACACTAAATGTATTTGACATAAATAAAAATAACATTCAATTTTTTCTACAACATGGTCTCTCCAGCCATGGCTGGTCAAATTTTGACACTTTTATTTGAATACATTATGGTAAATGCCCCGTAATTTTTTTAACAGATTTTACTTTTTTTCTGGATTGAAATTTTTGAAGTTGGAGTGGAATTTTTAAACAGATTTAATGGAGATGATTTCATTGTAGTTGATTTATCTATGTTCAGAGGAAGGTTGCATATCAGTAGTGAAATTTCGATGAAGTTAATCTTAACACCAAACGGCAATGCTACCTTAGTTCAATCTGATCTACAATGAGAAGCAATAAACTCCAAAAGCGATCTGCAGGTGATAAATTGATTAATTTCTGCAACATTCAATGGAACTGATTGATTCTAAAATGAACACGCCTAAGGAAGTAATTGTATAGTGAAATACGTGTTGCGGATTTGTAAACTATTCTGTAAAACCCTTACAATACGAATAATATTAGCAAGTTTTTGCTAATGTGACATAAGAGTTCTACACGAATGTTTATATTAGATCTATTCCAATATCAGTCATGTTGATGGCAGGAAAGTAGTATTTTCACGTCACGCATGTGACAAATTCTAACGTGGGTGCTTATGTGGTTAATGCTTCCTGACGTTTCTCGGGTGCGAGAGGCTAGCTTCTTCAGAGGTTTATACATCCTGGGTTATTATCCGATGATATTAACTCAGAACCCTTCGAACCCGAAAAATAGTGACACTATGAAATGCTATATTGTATTATAAAGAATAGCATTGATAAAAACGAATACGAACCTAATGTTACTCTTGGCGGCGCTGCGTCTGCTTGAAGCCAAAATGTTACCCATGAAGTACAAACAAGAAGTATGGAAGGAATGTAGTAGTCCATGATGTAGTGACCAATTTCTCTCCGTAGTAGAAATTTGAAAACGACTGAACTGTAATTTCCAACTGGAATGAAACGAAAAATGGATCAGTGTCATTGGAAATAGATTTACATACATTTTTGAAGTAACCGAAATGAATTTATTCCATTTGGCTTTTACATACTGTATACATTTATTATTTTTTTGCATAGATTATTGTATTCGGAAGTGAAGCTTGTCAATATGACAAGATACTGACTAATTGAACTATTCAGTGGTGTATATTACGCAGTAATTGTAATTTAATGGGGTGAGGTTTCAGCTAACACTTCTGCAGATTCTCTACTGATTTACTCTGTTAATTTTTCAGATTATTGGAGGTTGAATAACCAAAAAACAGTAAGAAATACCTGTTATGTTTCTCTGAAATAAAATACGAACTGTACTTTAACAATTCTTTGTTTTTGTCGAGGTTTGCAAGGCCACCTTGTGACAATAGTCCCCTCAAATATGAAAGTTACAAAACGTCATACATTTTCGACGTTTGAAAAAAAAATGTTGTCGAAGATGACAAATTCACTAATATGGTGTCAAGAGTCAAAATAGCAGTAAAGCTGAAATCAGAAAATATAAATAAACCTGTGAGAAATGTTCTTCTGAAACCAATCAAAGGAGAAAAACGAACAAAGTGGAAATGTCCAGCGACAGAAGAAAATATACTTTTGAAGCAGGATGTCTTTTCGAAAGAAGTGATGGGTTTCGAGCAATACTTCAGTAAATTGGATTATGAAAAGAAATTGCTTTATTTGAAAAATGTAGAGACACGCTTAGAACGCAAGAGACAAGAAGAAGATATTACTCAGTTTATTATAATTTGTTTTGTGATTTTGGGACTAATAGCTGTATTTTATTTCACATTATAATGTCAGAAATCTTCGTGTCTCTATACTTATAAATGCGAAAGTCACTCATTTTGCACTCACACATTCATCTCTGTTTTTCGAAGCTAAAATTTGGTATATAGGTGTTTCTTAGGTCTTAAACGCGAATATTTCAACTGGAGTGCCCCCCCCCGTCGGGGTGCAACACTTTCGAAGGCTGAAATTTTGTATGTAGGGTAGTTTCTTGTTGTAGATGTGTAATAAGGAAGGGTTTTTGAATATTCCAACTGTGACGCCGCTGCGTCGGGGTAAAAGAGGCGTGTTTACATATGAAAACTACTTTTTCATCACTGTTTCTCCATACTGCTATATTATCGGAAGCTGAAATTTTGTATGTAGGTTTGTTTTATGTTGTAATTGTGAAATAAAAAAGGATTTTCAAATATTCAAAACGAGGCGTCAGCCCCTAAATAATTGAGTTCAGAATCCTTGGAAATTTACAAGCATAAACGTTGCGGGTGCAACCTGTTAAATGATCAAATCGATTTAATTTACTCTCCGGTTTTTAAATTGGGCCATCCGCATTGTCAACTGTAAATTCAGGTACTCACTCAAGTACCTGAAAGGTATATATTGGCGAATGTAATGAATCATTGCTAGTTTATTGTATTAGTTTGAGAATGTCCATATAGGAAGAAACTGCAGTAACGTTAGTTACAATTGAAAGTGGTGAAAAACATAGAAATTTTCATTTCTCTTTTCATTATGATCTCCTACCACGTAATAACGGCTACATCCATCAATTTACTTTTATTCATTTTGTCAAAAATAAAATAAAACATTATAATCTGATTTTCAAAATCTGTAGTTACCAACATAACTATTCGACAATATTTTCAAGCAATTTGGAAGTGATGAAAACAAATATTGGGCAGAATTTCAAATATGAAAGTATGATGATCTATGAACACTTCGGAAATTTTAACAAACACAACTTTCAAATTAATTTGAGAAAAATTTATTGCTTCAAAACTGTGTATATATTCTCTGAAATGCGTGTTCATATATAAAATGTTGAAAATTAATATTCTTCATTTTATTTGACTCTCAATTAGTATTCAATCAATATTGTTTTGGATCATTACTTATATCCCAATTTCTGGTGTCCCTCGAGGCTTCAATTGAGGTCCGTTGTTATTTTCACATTTCGTAAACGATTTGTTTGATGAAATATATATCATAATCATCTATCAATATCCCACTTGACTGATTGAGAGCAACTCTAGAATGACCTGAATGAAGTGGAACTGTAACCAATGCAAAGAAAACTATTTCTGTGAATGTTCGATAATCGGAATAAAACTGTCTTAAAACGAGATACTCCCATGAAATATCTGGGTGTTGTCTTTGATCCATATATTGATGTCCCCAGCATGTGGAATATGAACCTTGAAGTTTTGTATGCATTTACGATGTACGGTGTCATAGATCATAGGTTTGAAAGTTTCACTAATATTTTTGCTTTGAAAAATCTTATATTTCTCTTAAGTCTGGCCAACTTGGAATATTGATCCGGGGGACCGAAAACCAGTTGATGATGGAGATCTTCAACATTAACAATTTGGTCTATTTCATACCTTTACAAATTAGTTCATAATTTTAATAATCTACTGAACAGAGTAGGGCAATTTGCGATTATTATCATTATTCATGTAGTTTCAAGAACTCACCTAGACCTCCTCTATTGAATGCTGGCTGTATTACAGTCTCATCAGTCCACTTTTTCTCCATAACAAATTCTGTGAGGTGGAGGTTGCTCGCCACCAAAAATGGCCGAGTTCGTTCCCATTTCAGAACCAGATTCGTAACGTTGTAATCCCCTGAAAAAAATCAATTATTTTAATGTACTTTTTTTCCCACAAATTTTGTATTTGAATGAATAGGTTAATTTTCACCAGGCCCAACTTATGCTACCCCGTCTTCCCTCTCACCGCTTCACCGATTTAGCGGAAGCTGACCGTTTAGCAGTAGTTGGCCGTTATCCGCTTGATTATGGGTTTCCATATGTTGCGTATCTCTACACTAGTTTGAATAAATACGTAATTGGACAATATACATGCGGCTTCTTTGAATTTTTTCCTAAACCAGTGTTCCTACTTGTGGCTGATTTCAGCTTGGGGCCACTTGATGTTATGTTGATGCTCTGCTTATTCCGATTTGCTGGTTTCTCCTCGCTGTGTGTGTTTCTTGTGCTCCGCAATGCGGACTTTCAATGGCCTTTTAGTTTCACCGATATAGGATTTTCCAAACTCGCAAGGTATCCGGTGAATGCATTCTTGGAATCACAGTCCGCGTTTGGTGGCCTGGTTTTTGTAAGGCTGCTACGGATAGTGTTTCCGGATCTGAAGCAGGTTCTGATGTTATACTTGGACCCAATTCTTCTTATCCTTTTGGACAATCCTCTGATGTAGGGAAGTGCAAGTACTGGTTGTGATGACTTCTCTTCTTTGTTAAGCTCTTGCTGTTTTTCAGCCAAAGTACGTTTGCATTATCACTCTGGAGTAACCATTCCGAATTAGGTCCAAGTATAACATCAGAATCTGCTTCAGATCCGGAAATACTATCGATAGCAATCTCACGAAAACCAGGTCACCAAACGCGGACTGTGATTTCAAGAATTGCATTTATCGGATACCCTGCAAGTGCGGAGAATCCTACACCGGTGAAACTAAGAGGCCATTAAACGTTAGCATTGCCGAGCACAAGAAACACACACAGCGAGGAGAAACCAGCAAATCGAGAATAGCAGAGCATGTTTGGGCTCATCAACATAACATCAAGATCATCTGCAGGAAGGAACACTGGTTAAAGAGGAAGGTCAAGGGATCTTCATATATGTTGTCCAACGGCGCATTCAGCCAAGCCAGCATAGAGATACGCAACACATAGAAACGTGTAACGAAACGAAAACACGGTCAACTACTACTAAATCATTGAAGCGAAAAGAGGGAAAAGGGGATAGGTGGAAGCGTTCGAATGACCTAAAAATACTCATCTCTCGGAGGAATATTCAAGTCATTACCCAAAGACGATTGTGGATATCAACAATCAAAATGTGTTGAAGTAACTTGGTTTGAAATATTTTTTTATTTCTTTTATTTATTTTTTTAATTGTTCATTTTTTATTCATTTTTATTTTCACTTTGATTTGTTTTTACTCAGTTGCCTTTTTCATATTTTATCTTGATTTTTTTATTCGTTTTATTGTAATTTCATTTCACGTTTCATTGCTCAATATAGGTAATTGATATTTCAGCCTATTCATTCAAATTTCATTTTTGCTTTCATAGATTTCAAAGAATTTTTGAAATATATTAGACAATTGAAGTCTAAACTAGTAAAATTCTAGGTACTGTCACAATTCCAACGTTTCCATTTTCAATAAAAAAAAAAGTTTGTAGTTCCCTAATGATGACAGTAACCAATGTTGAAATACTGGAAATTCACTGTTACATACAATGCTATTGCATGAATGCTCACGGTGCTAGTGACAATAGAAAACAAATCGGATTCGTTGAGATATTTGTATCCATAATAAAATAATGATGGAAAACTTTTAAAACAAGCTTTTATTTAAGTGGCCTAAAAAGAACAAAATAAAATTTTAAATCACATTAACCATATTCATTTATGACTTTACTAGTCTGGTTCACATGTACTCGATTTAGCTCTTTTTAGTGACATTTTTCAGCCCTGGCAAAAAATTACGACCAAGGTGTCATTCGATTCGTATTTTTGCCTAGAAAGTTTAAGGAAATGTCTGAAAACGCGCCGATAAAAATTACAAAAGTTATAAACAATTAAGTGAAAAAAGAGGCTTTAGTTTTTTCTTAATATCTCGGAAATTTGAAAAAAGACTCGAAAAGATTAATGAATTTGCGTAAAAAAAGTCCCGACTCCAGAAACTGTATCTCGATTATTTATAATTTTTACAGAGCCCTGAAAATAGAGCCAAAAGCGGGTAGTCTGACTTCCGCGCGCCTTTCGTCACTCTGACATAAAAACAAAAAAAAAATATTTAAACATATTAAATGTAAATATTAAGGAATGAAAAAATTCATGTAATGTTGGGATACATCAATAAACAATAATCCGCAGTCAAGAAATTTTTATCCCAATTTTAACGTTAATTATAAATTTGTTAATTAATAACTTTTTCTGGATTGAAAGTTAATATAAAAATCGCTATAATTATTAAACTAAAACCCTGGCATTTTTTTCTTTGGTGAACTTATTCTTAATAGGCAATCTTCTGAAAACACGTTTCCCATCTTCTGATGATGCTAACTTGATATGCGAAACACACGTCGAAAAGTGATTTCAATAGAAATAACTTTCAGTTACTTCATTCAATTTCTGTTTCAAATCAGGTATTTTTCCAGATTCCTAAAATAGATCTTATGCCCAAAAAGGGCGCCCCAGAAGTGACTAACAATCGTTCAATGGTTCAAATAGAAGGCAAAATATGGAGAATCTCATGAAATAGACTGGCTGCATGTCTAGTTTCCGAAAGATTAAGAGAAACTACCACAAACACCTTTCTGAAGATTGTTAGTGATATAGCTGAGAGCCATGACACGAAGGAAAATGTTGACATTCCAATGTGTGAAGCGTACCTCATCCTATTCTTTTGGAAAAATATAATTCTATGATGGCGTCGCAAACTCATCTTTCATTGATATCGAAAAATAAAAACATGTAGCAGAAGAAACAACTTCTTTTCTTGATTTTTAACAAATCACAGATACCATTTGCCATTCTGCAGTTTTGTGGATGAATATGTTTCTCAACTGAACCTAAGAAACCTAAGAAACAAAGTATTTTTGCTCTGACACAAAATATATCCAATGGATTGAGTTTTCTATCGATCGATAGATGGTGTCTTTCTAAAGGAAAATGTCAAAGTTTTCACTCATACTTTTAATGATTGTCAATTCTTATATTATAATACTTAGTTATTTTTGTACAAGAACATATAGTTAGTTGATGCTGTTCTTCAAGAAGATGTTGAGTGATTATTATAAAAATTTGTTTGTTGGAACAATGGATGGATAAATTTCCAAACATATGTCTAAATTTTAGCATGGTGATTCAATGAAGCTCACTATAAGTTTGGGTATTTCAGGAAGACCGTATAAGTACAGTAATTTGCATTTAAGTAAAAGAGATGACTTCAAATTTCAAATGTCTGTATTGCATAATAATTCTGATGTCTCACCTGTGGACTATGTAAGCGCCTTGAGGGGTAGGCAGCTCAGAACAGCCAACGACGCTGTAGTAAATCAGAAATCCCCTACGGGGATTGAACTCCTGTCGCGAACTTAAAACTACTTCAATTGACTCACTTCCTGAAACAATTTCTGTGGGAGGATGTTGCTGCCTACAAGCCGAGTGTATAACCTGACCAGTGTCCCTTATTTCGAGGACGTCCGTGCATTCCACGTTGTCGACTGAAAATAACGGTTTTCTAAAGTGAGTCTAATTTTCTCGGACTATTTCCAAAAAAATTCTAACTTTCCCCGACTATTAATATTAACTTACAATTTCTTACCGATAAGGGAAATGTCCAGGATCGTGACTCGAATCCTTTGTTCAGCGTTTCCGGTGATCCTCCACCGGCAGTCCTTGTGTCCGGAGTAGAATCTCGGATAGCCAGGATTGTGGATGAATCCTTCCGAACCGTCCTTTGTGTATTCGCTCGGCAGGACTATGTCGCTGTTGCAGTACTTCTTGATCCTGTCTTCTGGAACGGTTATTTTCATCTGTTAGCTTTGATTAGAATCAACACGCTCGTGAAAAGGTGAATTTTAAGAGCGATAAGATGAAGAGAATCATACAGAGAGAGTGTACAGGCTAATTCAGATCAGATGAACAGCTGCAGATGAACATATGATGAATAACTGTTCGTATTGAATGAACAGCTGCATATGAACATCTGTTCAAATTGAATGAACAGCTAAAGACAAACAGATGACTCGCTACAGATGAACAGCTACATATGAACATATGAATCGTCACAGATGAATAGCTGTTCAAATTAAATTAACAGCTACAAGTGAATAGATAAGTCGTTACATGTGAATAGCTGTTCAAATTAGATAAACAGCTACATATAAACATATACATATGAAAAGCTGCTCAAATTAGATGAACAGATACACAAGAATAGTTGTTCTGATTAGATGAATAGTTTCTAGATGAATCGCTACACACGAACAGCTACATATGAACAGCTTTTCAAATTAGATGAACAGCTTAAGATGAATCGCTCCAGATGAACATCTTGTCGAATTAAATGAACAGAAGAATGGCTACAGATGAACAACTCCATCATATGAACAGCTGTTTGTATTGAATTAACCGCAACAGATGAACAGTTTTCCAAATTAGATGCACAGAATCATCGCTACATATGAACAGCTGTTCAAAGTGAATGAACATCTACAGATGAACAGCTACATATGAACAGCTGTTCAAATTGAATGAACAGCTTCATATGAATACAAGAATAGCTACATATAAACAGCCATATATAAACACCTGTTCAAATTAGATAAACAGAAACATTTGAACTGTTGTTCAAATTAGATGAACAGATACATGTGAGCAGATGCATCGCTACAGATGAACAGCAACAAATAAACAGCTGTTCAAATTTAAAGAACATCTACAGATATGAGCAGGCAATTCCATCCTGCTGAAAATACTTGTTTCTGTAGATTTTTCAAAAAAAAGAGACCCAATTATGATAGTATATTTTAAGAAAAAATTTCCTAGTCACTTATCCCAACTCTCTTATTATCAAATAATGTAATTTTCTTTATTTCCACTGCAATATCTCGACACTTGAAAATGCAAATATCTCCATGTTCAATATATATTTGTAATCTACCTACTTTTTGGAGCCGTATTTTCATGGTGAAACGCTCCTCGAGAATAGTATTACTGTTCTAGTGTTTAGAAGAAATATTTTAGTTGGACACCGGATTTTTGTTTTATGTTTGTTACCTAATCCAGTTATTGGTACTCCAATTTACGAAACTATAATTTTGGCATTCCTGGGGAAAATATTACTCACCCCTCGTATATTTTATGTGCCGAATGACTTTCAATAAATAGGGCGTAAAATCGGCAGACCGTGAAAACTCGCCAATCTCGTGGATAATGAAAAACGCACACGAGCCGCCTTTTGTGTACGAAACCCTCCATTGTACTTACTAGAGAGGTTGATACACTGACAATGAAAATGGTGAAATGCATGCTTATGCTGCATAGAGTGCATAATCAAAATGAATGATGGATCACCGTGGCCCAGGCGATTATTTGCAATCGTTTTGTTACAGGAGGCCATTCTGTTATTGCTTTTTTGTAGAGTGAATTTGAAAGGAATATTGTTATTGTCGTTGCGATTGGAAATTACGTACCACAATGGTTTTGCCCATCTGAAATTATACAGGTCGATTTTGTAGCTGATCCCACTATTGCTTTTTCGGAAACGGAAAGACATACATTGACCTGTATTGTAATACAATACAACATTGTAATACAATACAGTATGCTACAAAGTTGCTAGAAAAATCGATGAAAAAAACTAGAGGTCCGTTTGAAAAAAGTTGATGAAATCTAATGAACGAAACGTCGCATTGCAAACTGATTTATATCAAATTTGTGAAATGTCAGATAGTTTTTGAGATATTCGCAAAAAACCAAACCTAATTTTGTTCCAGGTAATTGTTTATAAGTTTTGCAATTTTTGCAAGCGGAACTTGATTTTTTCAAAAATCATCTACATGCTATTCCGCACAGAATGACACCTCGTTCATATTTATCAGAGACGGAGAAAAAGTAGAGAGAAAAGATTAGAGAAGCAAAATCTTAAATGGTATTTCAGAAAAATTCACAGCAAGTATTTAATGAAAAATATTTCGTATTGACTAGAGTCGATTTTGTTTCGACCGACACTTCTGATGTCTATTTAAGGAAACGGAAATGCTTCTTCAATTCAATTTCAATAAAACATCTGTGCAGTCGATTCCGATTAATTATTTTCGAATAAGTTGAAGTTACATGTTACATCAAGCGAGACGTGGCTGTGGAATGGAAAAATGAAACCACGTGTTAGCATTGCGTGATCTTTCATAAAAACTCACTTAATATAAAGCAAGCCGAGTCATTGAGGGACGTATCTATTTTTACAGGTTGCTTCCTTCGTTTCTTCTAATATAGTCTGGGTCACAATATCCTTTTTTTGGAAATTCTGTACAAGGGCACCGAAAATTATGATCTCATTCGATTCGGAATGACCTCTAGCAACTTTTTGAGAAATTTCAAGGGGGGCTCGAAAACGTTGCAAAAGTTATGAAGAATTTAGTAAAACAACAAGGGAGGTTTGGTTTTTTGCAAGTATCTCGGAAAATATTAAAGATATCCGAAATTAAAAAAAATCCTTAAAGAGGAGGAAATTTACTGAAAAAATGTCCCACTTCCCGGAACTCTATCACCAATATTTATAATTTTAATTTAGAGGCGAAAATTGCGAAAATCCTGCATGCGTTGACCAATACGGACCTAATTATTTTAACCCATTAAATATCACTATTAAGAAAAAAATCACATACCTACCTTCTAGACACTTGAATAAATGAAAATCCATGGATTTTTTTTCTGTGATTATTTTATTAGATGTACTTTAGTTGATTAACTAATTTTTACAAGTTTTTAATTTACAGAAAAACCCAGATAATTTTTAAATTTAAACTGAAAACCTCAATTTTTTTTTCACTTCTTGGAGCGTTTGTTGAAAGTCTTCAAAAAAGACTCCCGTTAGAAAAATTAAAAAGTTTTCATTTTTCACTTTGTTATTATTAATCGAAGACGTTAAAAAGTGAAAAACTCAATGAAAGCAATGAATTTTTTTCGATATTCAAATTTATTCGTATTCTTATTATTTGAAGTGAAATTTAAATTATTTTTTATAATTTTCAGCTCCATTTGTTAAAAAATAAAATTAAATCATTTCCTAAATTTTTTTTTTATTGCTTGAATACACATTTGTTGGTTAACAATTTTTTTTGCTACTAAATATGGATATTGGTGAACGATTTTTTTAAAATCATTATTTCTATTTCTCTTTTATATTCTGAAAAAAATAATCATTATTTATATTTTCTTTATTCATTTATTAAACAATTTATTTTAAACACATTAATTTTTACGACAAATCTTTTTTAAATACTACAAAAGCAACCATGTGTCACCAAACGCAAAAATATTAAAACAATTTGTAAAAAATAGAGAAAAATTTGTTTACACAAAAAGTGATACATGGTTGTTTTTTTTTGGAAGTATTAAAAAAATCAATTTGTTTGAAAGAAATAATAACCTTCAATATAAAATAATATATGTATTTGTTCCTTTTGAAATTGTGACATTTGTATATTATATGCCGTGATTTTTGTATCTTTTTATTTTTATATCTTTATTCTTTGATTTTTTGTTAGACGTTTCTGGAAAACGTAAAGCATGATTTTTTTGAAAATTTCACCTCTCACATTTCCTTACCTGTTCTATCGATCTAAAATATTTTCAGCATTGTGGCGTTGCCACTTCTATCAAAAAGTCCTAGCAATTATATTTTTTTAAATGGAACACCCCGTATATTAATACATTTTTGGAATCGCTCTAGTATTTTA
>WOGO01003245.1:0-14573 GCA_015342085.1 Leptinotarsa defecta | reverse complement strand
TAATATAATTGTTATTTTCAGCCATTCATTTTCAATTCTTCTTTTTTATTTGTTTCAGGGATTTCAAATCATTTTATATAATAGACAATGGAAGTCCAAACTTGTGACAATGGAAGTTCGAACTAGTGAAATTCATAAAAACTAATATATAGTGAATCAGTTATCAGGTAGATGAGATATAAACATATTTTTCAAAAGCATTTCTAAGAGCAGTTATAAATATTTCCTCATAAATTATATGTGACAGGATACAGCCCAGGAAGCCATTTGGAACTATTTTCATGTAACACTACAGTGTTTTTACTATGGCTTGGGAATAGTGACTTCTTTAGATATAACAGACTATTATTGAGACAGTTGTGTTCTAGAATAAAAAACCATGTACCTTGAAAAGGTGCCTAAAAACACCCCAAGCGTTTGCATACGTCTCCTTGCAATCGGGGCAGAGGTAAACCAAACGGCTGTTGTTGTGTTTATTCCTCAGATGACACACTAGGGTTTTTTTTGTGGAAAACTTCATATTGCATTCCGTACAACTTAGTTCAGTCTTCGGTATTATTGGACTACTATTGATTCTGTTTGTTTGGAAATTGCAAATTTTCCCGTCTGCACCCAGAACGGCTTCATCGCTGTCCAAAATTCCATGAATTTCCATAACCTACAAAAAAAATTATGTTGGATGAAAGTTCGCTACTTTATTCAAAAAAATATTTCCAATCAATCTACCTCAGATTTCATAAAATCAGGCTTCCTGAGATCTTTACTAGACGTGGTCTTCAACATAGTTTGAAAAACTGCAGCATTGTTGGTAGCGATTTCTTCCAACAGAAAGTCATTGTTGGGAACAGAAAGAGAAGATACTGGTCCCTTAGATTCTTCCTTGGACAAATCTGTGTTCAAAATCTCACAAGTTAATTGATTAATTTCCTGTTTTTCTTTCAATTTCTCTATGACAGGAGATAAACCTTTATTTGCCACTTGTTCGCCGGTATCAGGTGGCTTTGGAGTTTTCAGTGATCCAGATTTTAGGACGTTTGTCCCTTCTGGTGATCTTGGTGGGTGAGCATAATCCTAAAAACCAAGATTATCTTTTAGTTAATGTACCTTCATTCACGAAAAATACTGAAATTTACAGAAAATTATCTCAAAACATGTGACTATTTGAAGCATTCTTAATCATGAATTCATAATGGTAAATTATTATTCTATCTATGCATTATTGCACCTGCAAGTAAAATCTTTATAAGATCAATAATCTAAGATAATGAATAAAAACCCATATCAAAGACATTAAAAGCAGAATAACTGATGAGAATTTTTATCAAATTAGTGTTCATAGAATGTGTGAAAATTGTCACAACACCTGCTCTGCTGATAGACTTAGTCATACCCAAATCTAGCTTGATAGAATGCTCTTTCAAATACAATAGTATTAATCAATATAGCAAATTGCCTATTACTGAAAGGTGTACTGAAAAGGCAAATGAATTCCGTCAAGCATTGAAAATAAACTTGATCTCAAATGCCTGTATAATAATCTAAATGAATTTTATGCTTTTTAAACAGAACACAGTTCAAGAAATATAATTTCTGACTATGTGACTTCTAAATCAATTTTTAAATGGACGGTAGAATATGTGAAGTTGCTTTCACAGTCATTACAGAAAAACCCTTAGTATTATTTCTTGAATTTAATAAACTTCATTGAATGGCCTCAATGACCACTGTTTCATAATATTTGATTCATGAAAGTGAAGTGATTTACATCATTTACAATGTAATGTAATAACTCTTCAGAGATGGAGAATCATATCCAGTATTATTATATGATTATTTTTTTAAATCTTCATTTTACAACAAAAGATTCTTTTGCGCTTTCTCAGTCACCCTCTGTATTGAAAAATTTACAGAAAAATCAATATTGATAATAGGTACAGAGGACACTGAAAAATACTTTTTATTTGTTTATAATTGAATGTATAACATGTATTTATTGTAAAATAACATTTGTTATTGTATGTATTGAGTTACAATGAATTTACTTTTCTGATAATTCAAATATTTTAAGCTAACTTCTACAGTATTTTAATAAATAATGGAGAATATGTTACAACTATTAGAGTATCAAAACATACCAAACAAAAAAATTTCTTTAAAATATTTTTACCTGAATTCCACAGTTCATTCGGTTGGAGGCAGTAGGAATGAATTTATCACGACAATAGTTGCGTTTATGAAGAATGAAATTTGCGAGACTTCTATAAATGGACTTACAGATTCGACATTCATACATGATTTCACACTCATATATGATGTAGTTTTTGACCTGAAACAAAATATTATATTTCAAATATATTTGAAGAAAATGGTTAATCGAAATTCATCAATCAGTTGGGCCCCATAATTAGATAAAAACACAAAAAATTTATGAATTGAAATTCAATATATATTTTTCTCAATAGTTTCTTTGTATGATTTGTAGAAAATAATTCTGCAAAACTTAGTCACTTAATAATCTATTTTCAATTCATTTACGAACTACCAAATATTTTTTTAATGGGATGTTCCATGACCATAAGATAACTCTTGATAAAAAACTATACTGCTTTTTCAGAACCTTAACATTGTTTTTTGCATTACTTATCAAGCACATCAATATACTTATTTTCTTTTAGAAAATGGAGGCTATAAATGAAAAAGTCAATGAACAGCAATAAGCCGTTCAAGTATACTAAAGATTAATGACTTTTAAACACTTACTTCTTCCGTAGCAGTTTGGAAAAGAGTCAGCACTTGTTTTAAACCAAAGATGCTAGTGTCTATTGGTCTACCTACGAGGGATAAATCTACTTCCTTTTCGCCGAGGGACGCTTTGCCTAAAGTAGTTTGAAGTGGCTTCTTGCCTTTCTTGGTGGTTTTGTTTGTCATTTCGGAAGCAGATCTGGAAAAAATGCAGAAATTTCATAAAAAAATTGTTTTGTGATGTTTTTGAACTTAAAACAGTCCTTAATATATTCAAGAACATCTATTACGACAACAAATTAGATGTAAGGGTACACTTGAACCTTTCGAGATAACATTATTTTGTGATTCCTCCAAATATAATATATCTAATGATCATAAGACCCTGCCGTTCCAGAGGTTGGACAAGATATCTTCATCAATAATTCTAATGGTACAAAAAAATTAGATTGCAGAAAAAGTAGATATATGGATAAGTATGTGCATAAAATCTACGTTTTTCAAACTAAAAGAAAACCTGTCATTAACCTAACAAAATAGTAGAATATTTTCAGTTTTGAAAAAAATTCACAGCTAATAAAAGTAAAAAGATAACTTTCAATGTGGTTAGACAGAACAATACATATTTTAAGCAGGAACATCTTTGGGAAAAGGAAGAAGGTCAAATTGAGAAGCCTGTCTCTCCCTCAAATTTAGGAAAAATTGGTGATTCATTCGGAATACGTCATTGATTAAGATATTCAGTATAATATGAGTTTTTCGAAGAGACAGACTTTATGGCAAATAGTTACTGTAAAAATGCAAAAAACTCAATTTAACTCACCTTTAGATCGTCAATCCACCATTTCCAATTAGAAGCATTACCTACTGTTTCTGTTTGTGAAACTTTCCAAAAGATGGCTCAAGTTGTCAAATGGTTGAAAGTAAAAAACGTTCGAGGATTCGATGATACGATTGGTTTGGTTATGTTTACAATGATTTCTGTCACGTTTATTTTTATTATTGTGCATTAAAAATTGAAATTATTTAAATCACTATGAATATCATTAGGTTTTTCAATTTGCCTTCTCTACTAAGACCAATAAGAGTAAGAACCGCAATTCTCTGGTAATTTTTATTTCACTTTTAATTTTAGGTAATCTCTGCTCCAAATAATGAATTTCATGCATGTTGTGGGGTTAAATCTTTGGTTTTATTGAAAAACACGTCAAAAGTTCAATACGTTTCAACACACGTAATTAAAAATTTGCAAAAGGAAAATGGTTTTCTCAGAAATATATTTTCAAGAATACCATTCTTGAATATCCATAAAATGGTAAGTAAAATAACATTGACTAGATTTATCTCGACAGCTTCGAAAAAATGATTGGAAATATATCTATCATGACAGAAATAGTTTCCTATCAAATCTATTAAGATAAATGTACTCAATACTTTGCAAGATACAGTACTTTACTCATTATTGTAGCGACTTCAAGCTTATGGCTTTGTTCTTTATGAAGGAATCGCAGATAAAGTGGAGTATGTCTCATTTTTCGACACTTATGATTTGCCAGATACCTTTTATTCCTGGTTTGTAGTGACAGAGTTATATATTTGGATGCTCTCTGTGAGATTTATGGCAGATGGTGAAGATGGAACTGTTATAAGAAATGCACTTATTGAAGCTCTTTGGAAAGATGTTGGACAGAGAGTGAGAAAACTAGGGGTAAGAATAAAAGATCTCTACACAGATAGTTAACAATTCGTCTTCACTCATGTATTTGGTAATGAAGCAGAACAACAAAATTCTGCAAGAGTACACAAGTACAAAATATATTAAGAGATGGTAATACGTTTAAATACATGAATTATGAACCGTAATTCATAAGCCACATGAGAAGGCATTCAAATACATCAAACAATTTTTTTCAGAAGTTATATAATGGAGTGATGTTTGAAACCATCTGCTCCAGTAAAGTCATTTATTTTGGTTTCACATGGCTGAATTGCTCAATGATTTTATATTATTTTGAATCTTTTGTCTGTTCAGTGTCTTTATTAGCAGCACCAGTAAATAAATATTTAATGATTGATATTTTGTTGAGACTAATTAGTCTCAAATTCAGCTAGTCTACAATATTCATTTATGAGAAAGGTATTCAGTATGAGTGATCAATTCAGTTATTCAGCCTAATTCAAAATGAAAATAGCATTAAATTCAATTAGAGAGTTCAAAAAAACTTTGTTGGTTTCAAAAGTAATTCGAACTATAATTCCTTTCAGGCAGGGAATCCTTCTGCTGTAAGGCAGGACATTGAAGAATTATCAGAGCAGCTACAAGCTGCCTTGATATCTTATGACGAAGGTCTTCAGTCAAATGATACGGTACTGGCAGGTGCATTGTGGAGGAGATTGTACCAGATGGGACCCGTTCATCTACATAATCTGGACAAGCTAGTTGAATATGTTAGGAAACAGGTAATTGATAGATTCCATCAACAAAAAATTATCCTACACATTGTGTTCAGTGAAAAACTTTATCAAGAGTCTCCTGAACAAACTGTCATTACAAAAGTCTCTTCTTTTCATATGCCTGAAAAGAAATCTATTAATTTGTCTCGAATTTATTTCACTCTAAAATTTCGACTTTGAAATTTTTGATGGAGAAGTTCAATGTTGAAATGATATAGTTTGTATCTGTAAGAAGCTTCTGTCATGATCTACACATCTTTGTAAAGGTAAAGAGTTATTATTGAAGTGTATTTGTTTCCTAAAAAATTATTCCCCGTTGAAACTCTTATGAATGGTATCTAATTTCTCTATAAAATTCTTTACAAATCACTTTTGAATAATTTATACTTTTTCAGATAGTATTATTGGACAATGTGAGCAGTGATCAGATATTTAAGGATAAAAAAGTAAAATGGGAGCCTACTACTTAGAAAAAGTGAAATTTGATACTTTATGAACAACTTATTTACTGTAAATATGTATTTAACTTTTAGTAAATATTTGAATGTTATGGTTCATTTTATTGATTTATCTGTTCTGTCTGTTTTTCCGTTAATCAGCTGTCGCCCCCATAAGAACGACAACTCTCAGAAGTTGAGAAACTTGTGCGAGCTAAGGACTAACGAGGTCTTACCTTTTAACGTGTGATTCCTAACTCGGAACCTTTCACAAAGTGCAGGCGTGGGCTACATTGAACTGGACGACTGAGCCGGTGACCCTCTGGATTGATGATTGCTGTCGTTTGCAGACGCCTTTGAAGCTTGGTGGGCTTGAAGCACCGTAAAGAGAAAGCAGAGCTGCCCATTTGTTGTCAGTCTGACCATCCTGACCAGTTATTGAGTCTGAGTAAAGTCTGCTGAATCTACGTCAAAGCGACTGTCAACTGCCAGCACCATCTAACGTTCCGAATGAATAAACCAACGGAACAAAGACAACGTTACACTGTATATGATTCTCTTTGACTTCGATACATTCGATAACCTGTTTCGAAGGCTCATCGTCTATGATTCGTAGCCCACGTGGGAAATGATACGTTTCGGCAGTTCCTCTCTGTGCCGAACCCCAACTCGCAAGTCCCGACAATATCTCTTATCGAATAGCGTTTCGCTTCACTTCCCAATCCCGGGGTCTTATCCTTGCGAGTTGGGAATTGCAGCTCCAGCAGAAGGCTTAGGCCGCGAATACACCTTGCCCGTACCGTACACTTCATTTAACGGAGATAATGGCCGTCTGAACCCCGACCCCGAATGCCACCCAAAGGCGTAGCAGTGGGAGTGGCGATGGGTTGAGTGAACCTTTACAAACTGAGAATCATATTATCACTTGAGGCAGAGCGATCAATCTACTGAACTAAATAATTCGCAGGGAAAATACGAATCAAATGAAACACAATAAGAAAGGTATAGAAGTACTTTTAAGTTCAGTTACATACAGATTTTTCACAACGTAGCGACTTGGAAGAAAAGATGGTTACACTGAAAAAACTTATACTTTTCATGAAATTTGACTATCTCTGCATGGTATGCAGAAATAGTCTATCCTTTGACTTATATTATGAATTTATGTTTCTCACAATCAGTATTTCTAAAAGTATTGAAAGTGGCATCTATTAAAGCTGTACTTAACAGAGATGAAGAAAATAACTACAGACCCATATCATTATTGCAAATCCCAGTAAAATTTTTGAAAAGCTCATAAACAAACATTTTCTTGAGTTTTTAGATGATAATGTGTTGTTAGGAAAAGAACAAAATAGATTCCGTAAAGGTAAATCAACCATACAAGCAATACATCAAGCCATTGAAAAAATTTTACATCATTTGAACAAAGATAATTGTATTGTAACTTTGTGTATTGACCTATCAAAAGCATTTGTGAGTGTCGGCCATGAAATTTTATGCAACAAACTTGATAAATGTGTAATCAAAGGCACATCTTTGGACTTAATCAAATCCTATTCGACAAACAGAACCCAACATTTGATTGAAAATGACATCACGGGATAATTAAATCAGAATCAATTGTGATTTAAAAAAGGTGTGCCACAAGGAACCATTCTAGGCCCATTACTGTATATACTGTACACAAATGAAATACCAAATGTAGTTAATGAAGATATTGTATTATATGCTGATGATATATCGGTCATTGTAAAAGAAAATAACTCTCAGTTGGTCATGACAAAGACAACAAATGTGCTAGAGGTATTAAACAATTTCTTCACAGCAAATGACCTACAACTTAATATTGACAAAACTTAAATAATTCATTTCGCAAATAGATCCTTGCCAAAGTTGAATACCTTTGATTACTTATCAAAAAATATTGCAATGCATTGAGAATACTGTCGGGGCATGTCTCTACCGAAGCTGCTATCTATGCATACCTTCAATCTAGTATCAAATATGGGATTAAATTCTGGGGAAACTTTGTTTATATCTTTAGGATACTCATACTACAAAAAAATGTATCAGATATATCTATAAGATGAAAAAAAAACGATAGTTGCAGAGAAGCTTTCATTTGATAAAACTCTATTTATATGAAGCAGTGGTATTTGTAACAGAAAATAAATCAGAACTTTTCATTAACTGTAAAAAGGATCACGTATACAATACCAGAACAAGGAATGATCTTAGAAATGAGAAATGCAACTATAAATATATACAGAGATATGTCAAATATAGCGTTATAAACATTTACAATAATTTTCCACTCACTCTAAGAAACCTTCCAGTTTCAACAATGAAATGCCGTTTGAAGATCTACCTTGTAGAAAAACCTTATTATAGATTGCAGGAATTCTTAAATGAGAGTATGCCAACTATATGAATGTTATTTATATATGCCTGATTTAATTTTTTTTGTCTATTTGTGTGATGAAATTGATTATTGTTATTTAGTTGTTATTTATTACTGACATGTTCCACACTCCTCGGAGTTTATATATGTAATCGGAGAAAATAAAGATCTATCTATCTAGCTACAACTACTTTTTTTTCCGCTAATATCGCTACTGATATTAAATAATACATGGTTTACTCTATTTCCAAAATAGTAGGCAGTAAATTCTCAGGAATTACTACCGTTTTTGCCTTAGGCTGAGGCCGCACTACGGTTTTAACCGCAAACGGTAAACCGCAAAACCGCCTGAAACGCACACACTATGGTTGAAAACCGCGAAACTGGCCACGATTTTCAGTTTGAAGATGGATTTCAAGAGAGCTGTATGTATTATTGCTCTAATACTAAGAAGTAGAAAAGTACTGGGTCCATCCACTGACTAGCCGAAGATTCAAGAAAGGTTTCTTTCATAAGAAGTATCAAGATTTAAGAGAACATCCTGAGAAATTTTTCAACTGCTCTCGGATGTCAGCAGTCAGTTCCGATAAAATTTTGCATATTGTACATTATCTACATGAATACAACATTTCACTTATCAGAACCGCCCGGCGGTTGTCGCATTGAATGTGTGTGGCCCATGCACTACAAATTTTGGCGCGGTTTTTTCCCGCTAGCCATTCCGTAACAAGTCGCGGTTTCAAAATCAGTCGCGGCAACCTAGACATACATGTTTTCGTTTTAATGCAATAATATTTCTGAACATTTAGTGCCTACTATTATGAAATTGTACTATATGCCCTATTGTAAAGTTTCTCACAAATTCTTTATATACTTTATTATACCCAGCAGTTTTGCTCTGCTCAATTCCTGCCGAGGTGTCACCTGTATAGCGACTGAAAGGGACAATTTTATTTGTCTCTTATATACTTGTGTCTGGGTACATAACAGAAATGTAAATTTGGACTTTTCTCGAAAAATCAGTACACTGAGAAAAATGATTTTTGAATACCTTTTTGGTGTATCAGACAAATGTCTTCAGAGGGCTATAAACGGGGAAAACAGGTCAATAAGTTCTACAAATGAGTTCAGTTCACCACCTAATACCATTCTATATCAGGAAATATTTCTTTGGACAGTACATAAGATTTCAAATCTATACTAATATTACAAACGTGAAAGTTTGTGAATATGGACGTCTGTATGTATGTATGTATGTATTCTATCTTTTTTTTTTTGATAATAAAAATAATTTAAACTCTCACTTCCTTACTGTACAATTTTTGTTTGAATTATTTTGCTTTAAAAGATTTGTCCGTTTTGTTGGCTGTTCCAACAACTTTATAGACCTTTTAATGTCCATTTGTAATTACTGAAAGGACAAGTAGTTAGTAAGGAAGTTTTATTCACAACTTTTAATATAAAATGAGAGATTGAATTAAGATCTTCACTTTGTCGTTTTTGTACATTATTTGTCAACCAGAGTGGGTTAACAATCATACATATTAATCCAGAATACAAACCATCCTTCTTTACAAAAAAAAATCTAAGAACAATATAAGTGGAAGAAAGGAAGAAAATTATCTTCTACTTTCAAGATATTTTGTTTTCGTTCAAAACTGAGTTCTGAAAATATTCCGCAGATATTCATTGAAGCAAAAATATCGGCCTGAGAAAATTCTGGATACGCCTCTGAAAGCACCTCCGATCCCTCCTATCGGTCGTTTCAGGTCCATCCAGTCGGCAATTGTCAAGCTAAATGTTAATCGTAGAGTGCGTGAGAATTAAGTTGACGATAATGAAGATAGAAACAATACAGTGACGGTATCATTTAAAATAAATGCCTTTAATTATACGACGAGAACAGGGAAGTTTTCGCTTTGTTTCCCAGGATTTCTGCCTGAAATCGACTGGGCATGGAAACGTTGAAATTCCAAAAAATTATTCCAATTTCCACATGGGCGTAGATCTATTTCGATACAGATAAAAAACGCACATGAATTGAATCCTACATCGGTACGGCGACAATTGTCAAAAAGACAGAAACAAAATTTATTTTTATTGCTATTTGAAAGCCAGCATCAATTATATTTGCCAGATAGCGCTCAGATAGTTTCTGTCAACAATAAGAATTCCTAATTCGGTTTGGTGTCTTATGGGGTTCCTCAGGGTTACACTTTCGGTCCATCATTATTCCTGATATACAGAAATGACTCATTTTTCATCAATATTGAAGAATATATTCGATGGCTCAAGACACAGTTATGAGATCAGGGAAAGTACTTGGGCTCATTCAAGTAAAAGAGTGGTGTGATGTTAATGAATTAACCATCATGTCATCATCATCATGTCACAAAGACTTATATTTTAACTTTCATGTGCACTTTGGATGACATTATCCTAGATAGTTCAATAATCAGTCCCGAATCAGTAACAAAATGTTTAGAATTATATGTTGATGACTGTTCCTCGTTCGATATCTACCAACTTATGAATCCCATGTAAGTAACGGAATTCTTTTCTGGAAAAATAACTCGCAAGTTCTGGTGAATGAGGTATTTCTATAATGAAACTGTTAGATATATTTTGTAAAACGAAACTCCACATAGTTGGTTCCGATGCTATATATGGAGTTGACGATTCGCTTGGCACAATCTTTGCCTGAGATTTCCAAGTATCATCATTAAAAATAATTCTTGTGAAATGTGTGATGGAAGTGAAACCCATTTAAAATTGTTTTTCAGAGTTTGATCCTGAATTTTATAATGTTATTGTGAGAAACTATATGATGTTTTCTACTCTCCACTTCAAGAAACACATTTAGCCTCACATTTCACAATATATTAAAGCAACTATTACTGCGTTGAAGCATATGAAAAAGGTACTCACCATAAAATTACTTCAGTAATTGTCTCATAGTTTGGAGATGGCAAGGTTATCCTGAAACAAAAAAATCACTCTGAATTCCAAATTTTTTTTTAATTAAAAACCTTCGATATTCTATGCCTATGAAACAGCCAAAAAAATTAATTCATCATTTCTGTCACTATTTATATTTGTCAATTTCAAAAACTATCCAATTATGGAGCGTTCTGACACACTCACTGATCTAGGTATTACTTTTGATTCATCTCTTTCAATAAACATATTGACACTACTCTGACAGCTGCTTATCGCATGTGTAGCATGTATAGAACTCCATCTCAATGCTTGCATAATAGAAAACAGAACAAATATAATTTAACACTCATACATCAAACAACTAATGTTAAAAACGAGAACAATCGCTACTCACTCGAAGACAAAACTATCTATGTTGTATAACATATATTCATCTGTGAAATAAAAACAGTGATTCAAAAAAAGTGACTTCAGTTTTTGCTTGAAACAGTAGAAACTGATTTGTTTTATGTGACATGGTAATTTATTATAGAGATTCAAATTAAATTAATTTTTCTGTGAGGTGCTTAGTCTCATGTTGCGATTGCAAAATGTAGTTTGATCTATTTTTATGAATTTCAATCAATGTTTCTTATTAGTCAGTGGGCTTTAAATTTGTTGACTGCCAGTCTTCAAGCATAGCCCATTGACTAATAAGAAAGTTTTTCTTCCTTATTCAGAGGAATCAGGCAAACTACAGATATGCAGTTTGTTAGTACCTCGTCCACTAGATGGAGTGACATTTTGTGATGTTCGCTCTAACTTCGGAAGAGGAATGAAATACTCTGAAAGAATTCTGATTTTCAATTGTGGAATATCATTGACTTTAGGTTGATGATGGTCACTATCTTGCACTGATGAGTGGCTAATAAGCCCGAAACCGGTCTGCAAGTGTGCCCGTTCCAGAATTGAAGCTCGATTCTTTCAGTTGTATTGCCAATTGCATATGCAGGAAATTTTCTGTGAAGATTCCTGCTCTAACGCCTGTCGGATATAATCCAACGCCCTTCGTGTTATTAGCCAGGGGAGTAGTTGTTTTCTGATAAGCGTTAGTCCATTAAACCTGAGGTGTAGGCATATCGAGACTGTCTTGAACGTTTAAAGTTCATTTGCTTTAGATAACCTTATATATGCTGAAGTGTCATCTTGGGTGTACATCCGTTCGTCTTTGGCAATATCACGACGTTTCGGCAAGGACCAAGCTCTGCTTGGTAGCTGAACTTGGAAATGTGCAAAAAAATCATTCGACAACAAATTTCAACAACAAAATTATATTCATCTAATCAGGGCTAGAGGATGCTAACCCTATTCCCAAGTTTCGAATTGAAAGCACTTGTTTTCAATAGCACATTAGGTTCTGATCCGACTTCCAGTCAGATCAGAGCCTGTATGTATTTGTGTTTGTCCATCTATTAGTGTCATTCAATTCTTCACAATATTTTTAATGGACAGATTTGGCTACTTCTGAAAAAAGAAAAAAGGAAATTGAATCCTTACATTTTTTTATCAAAAAAATCGAAACAACTATTTAGAATCATTTAAAACTATTGACTGTTTTCCCGAACTGACCCAAATGATTTGTCATATCATCCTGTTGAAAACGGAATGACTGCACTGGAAATACATTTCACAAAAAATAAAAATGTAAATGTGAATTCTGTCTGTATGAATTCAAGGAGGAAATGTGGCAGCTGAAAGCTTGGACCAACTTCACCGTTCCCTAGAGAAGTATTTTATGAACTTGTGATTCTTGAAATGTCATTTCGTTGAATCCATTTGTGGTCGCGAGATAGCGTTTAAGAACATTTTCCAGGGAAGAAGCAGGAACTCTGTTCGATTTTCATTGTATTCGACCTAAATTGATGTTTCATCGGTACAAAACATTTTGATGGAAAGATGTTTGATGTGTCGGAATGAAAAATATCCGGTGAAAATGAGTTTATCTGGAAAATTGATTCAATCTGTATAGAGTTCGGTTATAACTAAAGAAAATGAATATATTTCACCAGGATATCAGGAAAGATGAAAAATGTCATTCAAGTTCTTTGCATTTCCATAACATCAGGTGGTTTTTCAAAAACTTTCGAATACATTTGAAGAAACATCAATGGTAAAATTGTTCGACTAGTATCTCACTATCATACAGGGAAGCTGTCTGAGCACACTCAAGTAGCTGAGTACCTGAAACAGGGTCACTCTAGCTTGAGTATCTGGTCATGAGGGTCACAAGGGCAATGAGGAGGCCGATGTTCTATCCCGTGAAAGCGCATCCAAGGCTATGATCGGCACAGAATCCTTCTGCGGGGTAAGTGAAAGCATATATAAAGACATCGATGAAGAAGGAAAAGGAGGTCGTAAAGAACCCAACGCCCAGATTCACGGAAGACTTGCTAAACCACAATCGTGAGGTTGTAAGGGTAGTGGTGGGTTTACTAACGGGGCATAGCCGACTCAGGAAACATACGAGAAACATGGGTCTAACAGAAGAAATCGCACTGCATGTGCTCTGTGAATGCGAAGCGATAGGAAGGCTGAGACACGCAAGAAGCGGGGAAAGGAAACCAGAGGATGCCAGCTACATGGAGGGGTCGGTGTCAAGGCTAGGGAGTCTCATCAAAAAGATCACGCTGCAACCTCTGCTACAGGCAACAAGTGATGCGATTGAACCCAGGTTTGTGTTTGATAAACCCTACAAAATACAAATTAAGCAGAACACAGAGTTATATGCTACAAATGCAATATGCATATATACAGACGGCTCAAAAACCAAAGGAGGCTTGGAATATGTAGTGTACTCCAGATCACTAAGCCTAAGGATTAAGTGGGGAATGGAAAGAAATACCAGCGTGGTCCAAACAGAACTAGCTGGTATCTCAATCCACACAAAAGAAATAACCAATAAAGGAATTTCTGGCAAAAACATAACTATCTGCACTGACAGCTCAAGCCTTGAACAGACAACGTATAACCTCAGGGCTAGTACTAGAGTGACACCAAAATCTAGCCAAAGCCTCGGTAGATAATAACATTATTCTGAGGTGAGTTAAAGGGCAAGACAGGAGTAAAGGTAATCATATTGCCAACTCTTTAGCCAAGGAAGCGGCTGGACTAAGAATCATAGGACCCAGTGGCACCTACGGCCTGATGACTTCGACAATTGCGGAACTAGTCAAATGTTACACCCATGCTCAATTCTTGAAGAGATGGGATGGAATCGAAGGATGCAATCTTGCCAGGATCACCTTGGGCAACCTTGAAAAGTTGGCGCCGAAGAAATATCTGGCAATGACCAGTCACAAGCTTGACACTCGAGATACCATCGATACCATCAATAGGCATCAAATATTGAGTTGCAACTAGGAGCAAGTCGATGCGGCGATATCTCTTACAAATACGTCATCTATCGAATCAATCAATTCAATTACTAAATGGGCTGAAAAAATTAAGTTGCGTGAGTTAGCTGACATCATTAAGATAGTGAAAGAACGTGTTAGTTTTATATTGCATGAGCATTTGACTATGAGAATGCTCTGTTCAGAGCGGGTGCCGCGCGAGCT
>WOGO01003244.1:0-14573 GCA_015342085.1 Leptinotarsa defecta | reverse complement strand
ATTTTAGCAGTATTAATTGCGATTCTTTACTATTAGAATGATCGATGTATGTAGGGTCTACCAACAAGGACTTTCGAACTTTGACAATTGATATCAGCCATCTTGTTGAAGCAAGCTACATCTGTGAAATTAGTTGTCATTTATTTAGTCTATTTTGCTAAATCGCCATGGACGGATATAGCACTCAACAACACGTGCAAATAATGAAATTGTTTTATCAATTATGGCGACCGTGGTGCGTTTTCCGCACCACGGTCGCCATAATTGTCGCAATGTGGTGGATGAATTTGAGTCCACTGGTTCAGTATACGACCGACCAAAACCCGTACGTCGACGAACCGCAAGATCTGCCGAAAACATCACCGCTGTCTGAGAGAGTGAGCAGGTGAATCCGAGACGGTCGATATTTCGTTGCTCACAAGAACTCGGCCTTCCGCTAACCACAACTTGGCGAAATTTGCGTCGTGACTTGGGCCTGTACCCATAAAAAATTCAACCAACTTAGAAACTGAAGGTAAACGACCATAGACAACGACGTGTGTTGGTTGGATCCTAATTTTAGACGAAAAATCATATTCTGCAATGAGGCCCATTTCTGGAGGACTGGCTACGTGAACAAACAAGATTGTCGAATTTGGAACGATACCAATCCGCATTGTATCCAAAAACGTCCAATGCATCACTAAAAAGTCACTGTTTGATGTGGATTTTGGGCTGACGGCGTCATCGATCTATATTTCTTTGAGAACGACGTTGACCAGGTTATCATTGTCAACGACAAACACTATAGGTCAACACTGT
Organism: Leptinotarsa defecta; assembly: GCA_015342085.1. Taxonomy (NCBI): domain Eukaryota; kingdom Metazoa; phylum Arthropoda; class Insecta; order Coleoptera; family Chrysomelidae; genus Leptinotarsa; species Leptinotarsa defecta. Next base: position 13,772 of record WOGO01003244.1, on the reverse strand, counting down.
TGCCACAGCTACCCCGTACGGGGTAGTTCTACCCCTCTTGAACTCAATTTCACCCTCTCGATCCCCTCAAGTAAATCTACCCCGCTCAGATATAAAGCAAAAGAATGTAAAATAACAATTGAAAAAATGAACGAATATTTAGGTTTGATTTTGAATCTACCGCGTTTTTTATGTTTATTTGATGTTTGTGACATGACATTCGACATTTTTAGTTAAAATTGAGAACCTAAATGTGGAAATGCTTATATTATGTTCAATCTCAGTCTGTGATGTAAATGTAGTTATATGTATAGTCGAAGTAACCGATATTGTACACTATTACAGTTGTCAGCACCCTCAAAAGTCATAAAAACCAACACATAGAAATGAACCGGCAGCATTTCTATGTGTGGACTGTACACTTGGCGTTTCGTATTGGATAATTTTTACTAACCGAGTTTTGTGATTGGTTGGAGAGTCATAAAATGAAATTTGAAGTTATTTTACGGTGAAGAATAGATATCATGGAATGCGGCCTTTGTTTATCGCCGTCGTGTTCAGTTCAGGAACTGATCGCGCGATTTGAATGTTGAAATTCGATATTAGTGCAGTTATATTTACTTGAAATTTTTGTTATCTATTCAAAATGTGGCGTCTTTGGACAAGTACTAATAGTATTAACGAGTGTGATAACAACGCACACTTTTTCCAGTATAGTCATTCCAATAGCGATGGTGAACAATGCGAAAAAGAGATACCAGGGAATAAGATTCGGATGCATTTGAATATTGAAACACAGAGATTATGTTTCAATGTATATAAGAATCTACATCTCAAGTTTGGTTTCAAGGGAAACAAACTATTACAAGCAACATCAGATTTGACCGAAACTAATCAGATGGCGACTAATCATTGTGCATTGCAGAGGAAGTGAAGGATATGAAAAAACATTGAGGACTGCAATGTTGACTATCATAAGAACACGGAAGCTAATATTTTCGAGGAATGGTTTGAAAACATATCGATCCCAAATTTGAATGCAGTGACATTTGACATGTTTTTGATTACGATCGTCAAATTTATCATAGAACAAAAAACGACAATCATAGGTATAGGTCAATGCGTCACTGTGATTGGTGTCATCATGTGAATGTAGATCTACCCCGATTCTACCCCTCTCCCATCAAGAAATCTACCTCGCTGAAAAAATGGCTTGTGGCAACACTGGTCCCTAGGTGCTACTAACACAGCTTACTTAAGCTGTGCTACTAACCTCCATTAACCCATAGACACAGAATACTGATACTGATTGTTTCTGTAGTCTGTGCCCATAGATGTATTAACCTATATTTATTTATGGAGTAGTTTTTATTTAAAAGCAACTCGAAGTCATACTGCTCCAAGTGTTTCATATTTTATTAAAAAAATGACTGAGCAAATTGTTGTGGAATTAGAAAATGCGGCTCGGGTTCTTATGGTTGTTTTATAGTTGTATGATGAAATGTAAAATACATTTTATTTCTATTTTTTAGGCTCCACCAAATGTGGTTTCAAATGAACAAAGACACTCTGCAGAAACAATTTTTTTAGATTTCAGGAGAAGTAAATCACCTTATGGAATATGTAGGGAAATTTTAGAAAAATCTGAAAATCAATATGTTATGTTTGAAGCTGCTGAAGTACTTAGAGGTGCCATAATAAGAGAATGGGCTTTCCTGTTGGATTCTGATAAGTCATCCCTCAGACAGTATTTATTGCAATATGTAACAACTAAAGAATTGCCCTCTTTCGTAAGAGAGAGGATATTACAAGTTATTGCTATTATGGTAAAGAGAGCAAGTATAGACGACAGTGGAAGAGAGAGATCAAGTATTTTACAAGAAGTTGAAAATCTTATAGTTAATGCGGAACCAAACAAGGTAAAAATATAGCCATGGGCGGACGTTGAGCTATAATGTAATATATATTATAGTATCCCAATTAGATATAATTTATTATATTAAGCCAGCAATGGTTGAAGAGCTGTTTTATACAATAAAATATATCATTCAAAGAAGAAATTGTACAGGGCACTCCTTTAAAAACATTTGTGCAAAATGATGGAAGATCTTGGTAGGCGGGTAAATTGTAACAAAGTTCATATTTATTAAAGACAGCTTATATTTATTAAACACATGCGGATCTACAATTTTATCGTTTGATGTGATTTTTATACTGACCTATCCTATACGTTTATCAACGTCTTTAAGGATGAATAAATATTATTATTATTATTAAATATCATTATTATTATTAAATACTATCATTATTATATTATGCATGTTATATACATGCAAACCTTCCTCTTGAATCACTCTATCAAAAAACCCGCATCAAAATATGCAACTTTGTTTTATACTATGTAGTGATGTTCAATGCATTTTAAAACGAAGCAAGATTTCACTAATATGGAGATATATTAATAATAATGATGTTTATTGGCCTAGGAAGACCTAAATATGTAAATGTAGTAAGTCAAAAATTATTGAAACTACACTACAGAAAAAAGATTAATAAATTAAATAATTATATACATTATAGTTCAACTTGTCGTGCGTTACCAACTTGAATTAATTTTCCTAACATTTTATGTATAACCACATTTCAGAAAATTTTGGGATGCAATATTATATCAAATTTAATGCAAGAATATGCAACTACTATTAAATCAACAGACGTTGGACTACCATGGGAAGTACATTTCAAAGCTAAGAAGCAATTTGAAGCCACAGACTTGAAGAGAATTTTTCAGTTTTGTGTGTATCTTCTGTCAGAGGTTGTCAAGAATGACCCCCCATATTCACCAGAGTTCATCGACCTTGTGGGACATCTGTTGAAGATTACCGAAAAAGTTTTGACATGGGGATACGTTTCACCAATTCATATCCTTTTAAAAATGTGAATTATTTTTTCAGAACACATTCGTTGACATTTGATGTATTGATGAAGGTTGTAATAGGTCATCGAAAAATATGGATATGATCTGAAAATAACAGTGATATTTTCATTACCATTTAGGGTATTTTTACAATAATTATTGATATTGAAATTATTTGGATATCCGGCAAAATTCATAGAAGGTATGACTTTCCATGATACCCTGTTGAATCAAAAGCGATTGATATAGTTTCATGATGACACTTATATGTGTGTCATTGACATTACGTTGCTCTTGTCTTTGTACATGAGATAAAAAACAAATATGGAGATGAAATTAAATTAGAAGCTCAAGTTATTATTTTTTCTAAATTGGAATCAATGAAAGGAATACAGTCCAACTTATTTATTGGTGCCACATTTCAAAATACTTTTCTACACATAAGGAGGATACCCTACACAATCTTTGTATTGTCATGGTGTTTTTCTTTTCTTCATTGTTCTCTACTATAATGTCTACATCTTTCATGATGTTTAATTTTTTTGATGTAGAAGAAATTGGAATTTGTTGCAGAATATGAAGTGGAGCAGGTTCTCTAAATTTAAATTATATTTCTGTAGGGGACTTCTCATCTAGTAACTGCCTTCCATCAAGCAAATTTTGAGCCGAATTAACTAGTAGTACTTCACTATTGTATAAAACTCATCTATTTCCTCTTTGTTTCTTGAACAAAATTTTTCAACTCACTCCAACTTTTTAATTAGAAATCCAGAATAATTTTCATAATTTTATTTGTTCAAATTAACTGAAAAGAGTTCAAAAGGGTGACTTCATATTATTTGTTTTTGAAATCAGATAGGTTTGTATAAACCTATCTGATAAACTATCTGTAGAAACCTATCATTATTTCATTTTCATCCAGAGCTGTTCTTCTCTATACATTTTGAGGTCCAACCATACCTATTTCACTTTTATCATATCTAAATTTATTCGATTCACTGCATTCACGTTTTTCTCTCACTGATTTTGATTTCACCAAATCAAATTCATTACTGCTGCTGCTGCAATTCTCTGTAGTATATTCTGGATGTCGGTCCTTGAAAAAGCTGTCTGGAAACTCTGCATCACTACTTTTTCTCCGTACCATTTAAGCAATTTTTCCTCCTTATATTACATTCATAGTTGAAAAATTGCCTAATCTTCAAATACAATTTCATGCTTGATCCTGTAAACTGCATTTATTGGAAATTACCCACTAATATTGCCAATTTTTACTATATGTAATTTCTGGCTATATAAATCCTGTATTTTTTATTCAATTCTTCAAATACTTTTTCAATTGATTTTTGAATTTGAGACCAGTTTTACATTTTTTATTTCTTCAGAGAATATTGTATTGAAAATATTCAGTGTATACTGTTTTTGTTGTACCAAGAGACTTGATTTAGACAGCATATAACGTCAGTGTTGTACCATATGGAGTCAGGAACATAATGATCATCATTTTAACATTAAAAGTGTCAACGAATGTGTTTATTGGGAATTGATGATTTTTTTTGATCATTTCTTAACTCTTAACACTTCCGAAAAGGCTCATTGGTATTTATGAGTCTGTATTTGAATCAGATGCAGCACCTTCCTTGAAACTAACGGAATCTTGGTCTGAGATAATTCTCAATCCTGAGCTGTTACCCTTGATGTTCCAAATGTATTGGAAAGTTAGAGATTCTGATCATTTGGCACATCACTCAATGGCTTGTTTAGTACAATTTGCAACTCTCAGTGGTGGAGTTATAGCTTCTGACGAATCCAAAAAGGAATACTTAAATTCATACTTGATGTCATTTTTGAAACTGTTGTTAAAGTAAGTAGTAATATTAATTCATAAACATTATTTTTAATGAAAGTACTCCTAGTCCAATATTTTGAATATTTAGTGACTATATTTCATCACAACTTTCAATCTATTGAAGAAGAACAGTTCAATAGTAAATACAATGAAAAACATATGAAAACGAAAATTGTCCAATCATGTTTCTATAGGAAAAATACAGACTTGTTTGAGTTCATTTCCATTGTACATTTGTACAGCAACAATAAAACTGATCGACTCCAGGTTACAATTGCGTTATTCTTCCTAGATTCCATTTCATTGGGGGTGAATTATAATCTTTCAATAAGACTAAGTCACCAATCTTTCCTTCCATTTTATTCGAGATTGCAATTTGGATACTTGACATGCCACCTTTTTCATAAAGATTGTAGCACTTTTAACTGATATTTCTTCAATCTATTGAAAGGAACTTCTGAGTAGTCTTGATCTATTACTGCACTGAGACATCTACCGATGAAGAGGTGGGCATGAGTTTAAGGCTCTAGATCCAACCGACTTGAGGATAACACAGTAAGGGGTCGAGAATTCAACATTCTGAGAATTGTTCTGGACCTCAATAAAATAATTTCTCATGTTCATGCGCCACTCAAAATAATCAGATATTTTTTATTATATGGAAGTTTCAAGTGGTAAATATTCTGAAGGAAAGGATTGTTCTTGTGATAGTTTAAGTAATGTTACCTGAGCATTATTAAATTATGTCTTTGTTAAATAAAGGACCAGAATGTCAAACCTCCTGAGATATTTCCGAATTTTTGTGTATCTATTGTTGTGTATCTACAAAAACAATGAATAATAAACGATACTGAAGATACTGAGATTAGAATTTAGGAACTCCCAGAGAAAACTTAAAATTGTCAGAGGGATTTTGGATAATTTTTATAGTCTCTGCCTGTATAATTAAAAACTTATCGCTTATTACTTGTAACTTTTGCATTCTGTCACGGCTCTAAACAACATAATAACAATTAAAATTATCAAATGATAATATATGTCATCACGGGTCCCAATATCTTATAAATTGCCGACTACTCAAGTTTATATAGATATCTCTTTTTGATCACATACTGTGTTTTGGTATGGAGCAGCCGAACTGTATCCTGAACAATCAGTGCAGGTTATTCAGTTTCAAAACTTTCTAAAAACTTCAAACTATGTAAATTGAATAAAGTAGTATCTGATACGCAGTAAAGTAAATATCCGTGTTGTGAGTATATTTTTGTATTAAACATGCCACATATTATAGGAATTTAGGTTTTCACGGCTGGCGTCAATGTTTTGGTTGGTTTCTGGGTTTTGCCATGGTCTACTTTGGTTACAATCTCCAAACGTTTCAACTGCAACAGGCAGTCATCTTCAGGGGCGTGGTTGAAGTACTCTTCTTGAATTATCAACTAAAAGGATTGTTCTTGTGATAATCTAAGTAATGTTACCTGAGCATTATTAAATTTTGTCTTTGTTAAAGGACCAGACTGTCGATATTTTCAAATTGTTGTGTGTTTACTAAAGATAAGCAAAAACAAGGAATGATAAACGATGCTGAGGATACTGAGGTTAGAATTAAGGAACTTTCAGAGATAACTTAGAACTGTTGGAGGAATGTTGGACAATTTTTTACAGCTTATGCCTGTATCCTTGGTCAGTTGATACGTCAAGAGAAGTACTTTTACCACGCCACTGAAAATGACTGCCGTAGTTGCAATTGAAACGTTTGGAGATTGTAACCAAGGAAGATCCCGGAAACCAACCAAAACAATGCCACATATTTGTTTATAATTTTTAAATTATTTGATGCTTTTTAGATATAGGATTTTAATCTGTTCATGACAGTTTTGATTGATTCAGTAGTTTGGCCATGGCGGACTAAATTTTCATCAAATTAATTTTTTCAGCGTAAAAATCAAAAGTAAGGAATCTCTTGGAATATCGAATATCGTGAAAAAATTGGTTATATTTTTTATCCATGATATAACGAAACTTCAGCCTTCTTTACAAGACACATTACTTGATGAATTCACAAGGTTAACTTGTCATTTTTGTGAAGAAGCTACTCTCGAAGAAGTAAGTATAATATATTCTACATGACAGAAAAAAAAAATATATTTTACGTATCGCTCATATATTGTAGGTATGTCAAAACATATAGTTTAGTAGTAAACTGATGTTAGATTATTAAAATTGTAAATCTTAATGGTAAAAGTCAAGAACAGACCCCAGAATTTTTTAATGACAATCATAACATTATCGATTTTATTAGACACGGTGTCATCTTTCCATTTAGTCCTTTTAGCCAGAACTGTCAAATACTATTTTCAAAGGCTGAAAATCATCAGAAGGATCAGTTTCATTCTTGGAATCGTAAATCTTTTGTTAATTTCAGTTTTTAATTCCACAAAAATGTTCAATCATATCTGTAATATTTTTTTTTGAAAGGGTTAGTTATTTGAAAAAAAAATATGAAAGAGTCACTTTCAATATTTATCAATGTGACTGATAAAATATAAACAGTAAAATCTAGAATAACAAGACAATGTTGATTGAGTTCAAAATAAATAATGAAGATATTATTTCAATCAGTAACAATTCCTTTTAGAACAGCGAAGAAGACAAATTTTTCAGTGAAGCCTTTGACAACATGTTAGAAGCTTGGCCACCACTTATTCAAGAATATAGCCTTTCACAGGGAGATAAGTTCCCGGTATGTTCACAACGAATAATTAGCATGTATATTAAGTGTCATTTAGCACCACCTGTTGGAACTAGACAAGTCTCTTCCTGTGATCAGGATGAAATAGAGGACAACGAAGATAATGATAGAATTCGATACAGGGATCAACTGCAAGTAATAGGAATGTTTGGAAGAGTAGTTCCTCATCATACATTACCTATATTATTCAGGTTAGCAATATAAAAGTGTTGATTGTATATCGTTATTACGTAATAGCATTTCTCAAATTGTGTCATTATTTATGTGGTATTTCGGTTTATAAAAATATCTTCAACAATGAGCTGTATCTGATTAAAAATGCAATTTATGGTAAACTGTCAATAATGTCTTTTCCCAATCTAATCTTCTGTGTTCATAGAAATCATCAACCAATAAGTTTACTGGGAGTCCAACTCTGGTATAATTGAATACGCACGGAGTTTCGACAGTTCTGTAAGAAAGCTTACGTTTTATTAGTTTTAGTGATAAATATATTGTTTCATGTGAAACATACTACAGTACATCGAATTGTGAATTACCAAACACTGTGAGTACAACCAAAAACAATAAGAAATACCTAATTTCGTCAAATAAATAATTGCCTTGAGGTTCCTGACTGCCCGCTGTTGGCTCTGGTCACTCCTTATCTCCAAGCGAGGTAGCGACACAGAACCGTACCGGCACATCGTGTACGGCGATGCTACTGAGGTTTTTCCAGCAATGACTGAAAATGCCAATACGGGTACTTCTGACTACAGGGGTACCCAAAGAACACAACACGACGCATCAATCAATGTCCCATCCTACTCCAATATAGTTAGTCAAGGAAGAAGTACCCAGTTTCCAACAAAAGAACAAGCTATTCTTTTCCCTTCAATTGACGGAATCAAACTACACGATTACATTGTAGCTCTTGGATCAATTATTCAACCGAAAAATATCCTTTTTACATCAAGAATATCGAATAATCGCATCTGTGTATATTTGTCGGGTAAAGATATCGTTGATAAGTTCCTCACAGAACATGGCGAAATAAAAGTGGATCACCATATCATTAAGGCACGCAGGCTCATAACACCAGCGACACGAGTAGTATTATCAAACGTGTGCCCAATGATCCCACATGATATCATCGAAAAAACTTTGAAGAATTACGGACTAACCCTACTCTCCCCTATGTCATTCCTCCGAGCTGGAATAAACAACCCAGAGTACAGTCATGTCCTTAGTTTCCGTCGACAAACGTATATAAATCCTAATGAAAACGTTCCTGTCCCAGAGTCAATCCTCATTACCTTCGATAACACCCAATATCGAATATTTCTTTCCGAAGATAACATGAGTTGCTTCAGGTGTAAAAAAGTGGGACATCTAGCCTCTGCATGTCCTGAACCAGAAACTATTACCGAACCACAAAAATCAAATGAGATCAATGCAATGATCAGCCAAACTACAGAGCTGGACACTACGGAGCCAATAATACCCCTTATAGATATAACTCCTACCACACACAAGCGTAACTCATCTGAAATAATTACACCATCACCTGAAGATCCCTCAACGAAAGAGCCTCCAATTTTCACCAAACCGAAACCTATTCCTAAAAAAATTAAAATAAACCCTCATGAATCGCTAACCTCATGCGAACAATCAATCACACCATCAAAAAAAAACCATCGAAGAAGCAATCCCTCCTTTTCCTTTGAATTTCGACCAACTCACTAGTTTTTTAGATAACAGTTTTGGTTCACCGGATCCCCTATCGATCGCCAAAGAACACACAAAGGATATTCATGGTCTTCTGGACATGCTCTCAAAAATCTACCCATCTCTTGTAGACAGAGGAATCAAATCAAGAGTAACTAGAATTAAAAAGAAAATAATTCGCCAATTACAGAAACAATTTGAAACAAACTCTAATGCATCTCTCTCAGAGTCTGAAAGTGACAGTATATCTCTCGAAACGTATTGAAATTTCAAATCACATTCATTTTGCAATGGAATTTAAATGGGTTATACACCCGTCTGGAAATGTTGCAGAAATTGAAAAATGAAGTGAAGCCGTCAATTTTATGTCTCCAGGAAACCCATTTTCGGGACCACAAAACCTATCAGCTCAAAAATTACCTTGCTTTCCACAAAAATCGACAAGATCAACTTAGGACCAGTGGAGGAGTTTCAATCTATATTGATAAGTCTATTCAGACAGAGCAAATTCAACTGGATACAGATCTGGAAGCTGTAGCAGTGTCTACCAAAGGACCAGTTAATATAAATTTATGCAACATCTATATTTCCCCCAACACCATTATCGATGAACAGAAGGTCAGTGATTTATTCGAACAGATACCTAAGCCACGTATCATCCTTGGTGACTTCAACTCCCACAATGAGTTATGGGGAAGTGACACCACTAACATACGGGGGCGGTCATTAGAAAATGTCATTGACACATCAAATTTGATTCTCTTGAACAGTGGAACAAAAACTAGATTCAACGCATTCTCTGGTAAACACTCAGTTCTTGATCTAACACTGTGTGATCCTGCATTAGCTCCCTTACTGTCTTGGAAAGTTCTTCCTGACCTTTACGACAGCGACCACTTTCCTATTCTGATAGAACACAATAAAATATCCAACGAACCCTCAACTGTACCACAGAGATGGAAACTTAACAACGCTAACTGGACACTTTATTCTCATCTGGTGGACTATAATATACCATATGAAATCAAGGACGAGGCGCCTATAAATGAAATAGTCAAAAATTTCACTCATACAATAATTGAAGCAGCAACACAAGCAATTGGTAAAACTTCTCCTGTAATTGGACATCGACCGGTACCATGGTGGAACAAAGAATGTGAAGAAGCAAATAAACTCACAAAACATGCCTTCAATAGATTGAAGAAACAAAATACTCTGGAAAATATACTGGAATTCAAGAAACTACGAGCTCAATCAAGATATATTTTTAAAAAAAGTAAAAAGAAATCCTGGGAAAGTTATGTGTCTAACATAAATAGTTCCACCACTATGACTGACGTATGGAATAAAATAAAGAAACTCAAGGGCGGAAGAATACACCAAAATATAAATTTAATTGATGATGACGGAAATTCCATCGAAAATAAAAAAGAAGTATCTAACTTACTTGGGGAAGTGTTTCAAGATCATTCGAGTAATAACAATTATACCCCAGAATTCCGTGAACTCAAAGCAACTGCAGAAAAAGAACCAATCATCATATTAGAAGACAAAGAGAATCCCCTCAATGCAAAAATAACACTGACTGAACTGGATGATGTATTGAATTCCGTCAGGGACTCAGCCGCTGGACATGATGATATCCCCTATAGCCTTCTCATCTATCTACCCAAAGCTGCCAAAATATATCTTCTGAAGATTTTCAATGTTATTTTCACATCTCGATGTTTTCCCGATAACTGGAAAATGGCAACTATAATTCCAATTCTAAAAGCAAATAAATCCACGAATAACCCCGATTCATATCGACCTATCTCGCTCACCTGTACAATGTGTAAACTACTTGAGAAGATACTGAACCGAAGATTACAATTTTATCTAGAAACGAACAATCTTCTGATACCCCAGCAGAGTGGTTTCCGTAAAAACCGTTCCACAACAGACAATATAGTAAACCTTGAGTCGAATGTTCATCAAGCTTTTGCGACTAAACGGAATGTTATTGCCATATTTTTTGATATTTGTAGAGCATACGACTCAGCATGGAGATATAATATCCTAAAGAAATTGAAAGTTTGGGGAATAGATGGTAACTTCCTAGCGTTCGTATCGAATTTTCTGAGCAACCGATCATTCCGTGTGAGAGCAAACAACACTTTATCGGATAAAAAAATACAACAAAATGGAACTCCACAAGGATCAATATTGAGTGTAACCTTATTTCTTATAGCCATTAATGATATTTGCGAGGGAATCGAGTCGCCTATTAAAAGTGGTATATATGCTGATGACCTTGTGCTATATATAAGTAGCAATAACATGTCCTCTGCATCTAAACTCCTACAAACCGCAATCAGCAAACTGGAACAATGGTCTTCCCAATATGGATTCACTTTCTCAAGTACAAAAACGAAGTGTATGCTCTTTAGTAAACGACCCCCCACAAGATATCCAATACTGAAAGTGTATGGTGAGCAGATTGAATTTGTGAAGGAATTCAAGTTTCTCGGGATAGTCTTCGATGAAAAACTGAATTGGGATGCTCACATCCGTCACCTTAAACAACAATGCCAGAGCGGAATCAACTTACTGAAAATTCTATCCAGCCATACCTGGGGAGCGGATAGTACCACCCTCATAAGAATATATAGATCTCTAATAAGATCTAAAATTGATTATGGCTCAATCAGCTACTCCACTGCCGCAAAATCACGCTTGCAACAACTGGATACCTTACACAATGCAGCTCTAAGACTTGCAATGGGTGCTTATCGAACTACCCCGGTTGAGAGTCTATATGTCGAAGCCAACGAACCACCCCTGGATTTGAGACGTCAATACCTCAGCCTAACATATGCATCCAAAATATCTGCACATAATAAACATCCAACTTATGAACATACATTTTCGGAAGCGTCTGGTAGAAATCCCCAACATAATAAAAGTATTAGAGATCCATTCAATGAACGAGTCAAAAAACATGGGTTCACTTTCTCTAACACCCTATCAGCTCAAGAAGAAAGCCCACCACCCTGGCTTGTGGAAATTCCTCCCTGTAATACTTCCCTCACAACGTTTCTTAAGTCCACTACCTCCAACCCCAAACTCCTTCAAAAATTTTTCGAGATAGAAACTAAGTACAGTGGGTTCAACATTCTCTACACTGATGCATCTAAGACGTATGAAGATGAACGAGTTGGTGCATCAGTTATATCAGGGACCAACATCTATAAGTTCAGTATGCCTCCAGAATGCTCAGTTTATACGGGAGAACTGCATGCCATAGCGGAAGCGATTAAACTCTCTACAAATCTCAACGCTAAAGATTCGGTAATATTCACTGACTCCCTGAGCTCCTTACAGAGCATTAAACAGCCCTACCCAAAACATCCCATACTAAAGAACATCAAGACACAGTTATATGAGATGAGACTCCAAGGAAAAAATATCGAACTGGTGTGGATCCCATCCCATATAGGCATTCCTGGTAATGAAATGAAAATGACATATGGTGAGTACTGATAGTCGATGAAAGTTTATGATTTTCAAAAAAAAATCCGCTACAACAGAGGCGTGAGTACGGGAATCGACTTCAATATATTAAAAAATACGCCTATGGATTCTTCTCAAATAAAATTCATTTTTCAACGTTTTTAAGTAAGAAAAAACCGATCTTTTGTACCCGCTGTTTAATCTTCCGAACGCTAGGTTCTCACGAATTCATAACATATATTTATACAAATGTCATCATTAAATCAACAACTACTATCATTTGTTTTCATTGTATCAAAAGATAATCTAAATCTAGACGATGAATAGATAATATCATCCATTACGCTAGATGCCATGAATATCACTGGAGTTTTATTCCAACATCAAACCGTTATTTTTAACATCTCGACATCTCACCAAGTGATCATCTATCTTCAATAAAAATCAATACAAATCAAATAAAATCAACAGCAAATTATCAGCTCCAATATTTTTTTTTAAACTGAAGTATTTCGTGATTTTTTTATATAGGGAATGTTTTATGAAAAATATTCAAATCCATGTGTGAATTTGAAGATACAGATAGAGAATATTTCATTTAAAAAAGTGAGTTTTGGCCCTTTATAATATTTTCATGATTAGTCATCGATTCTGAACACCTTGAGTAACATTTTGGAAATGTTACTTCATTATTCAAACATTTCAATTTCATGAGGGAAGCCGGATATCTAGTTTTTTAGAGTAAGCAAATGAATATCTCGAAAACGTTTCTTTTTTGGTATAGGGTGTATGACATGAACTCACATCAGAAATATGTCAGGTATTCAAAAATGTGAGAATATATTGGGAGTCATATTTGAATTAAGGAAGTTGGTAACAACTACCGGTTTGATTAAAAGTGTTGGAACGCAATTATTTTCATTCGATATATTTCTAACAGACGGTCATCGTACTGTACCCTGTATAATAGGATATTATATGATCTTTATTTTTGAGAAAAGAGTGTGACTTCCTGTATATACTAGCCTTATGTGATATTCTGTATATATTAGTTTTTATAATAACTTAGGTACTAG
>WOGO01003243.1:0-14574 GCA_015342085.1 Leptinotarsa defecta | reverse complement strand
CTTCATGTTAAAATAATAAAAATAAATCCACAATTCCTCGTTTTTTTGTACTTTTTCAATTATTTCATCCTTATTTTGTAGGCAAACCTTACGTGATAGATAAAAACAAATGCCATTTTTTAAATCAGCGCAAAAAACTACATAAAGATCAGTTAACGAAATCATAAAAGTTTTTTTTGTAGATCTGTGAAATCGGTGGGCATTAATAGGTTAAGCAAATTTCCTCTAAGTCTTCTGATATAAGTAGTTGACATTCCTAACGGAGTCTGTAGGTAATTTCGTAATATAAAGCACTACTAAGAAATAAATTATTTGCAGGTACCTTGGAAAGAAATCATTTCAACTGAAATGCTCTCGGTTAATAATTAAAGGCTTCGGGCTGTTAATATGGACTTATTTGTGATTCAACCATTTAAAAAGCAAAAGTTGTTCCGCTACGTGGTTATAACCAGTTGCGCAATAGATGAGAAACACGATTGATGGATGATAGCCTTCGTATGTTCGTGTGAAAATTTTATCTGCGTATTAATATTGAAACTAATTATTGAAACGTGCGGTGTTCTGATTAACATCGAGTAACTTGTAGAAAGTCTCCTTTCATCTTGAAAAATGACTGAAAATCTTATTCAGAATGGAAACAATTACAAATGAACAAAATAATCTACCTAAAATGTTGACTATTCGATAAAATCTGACTGGAAAAACATTCGATAAAAAGAGGAAATTGATTATCTAATTACTCAGTTGAATCGACCTTGATATTGAATGTACTTATATATGAATCATTGGAAAGACTGTTGATAGTGACATTTTCCAATCATGACTCAGTTCAAGTTGACAAAATCAAAACTCCAGAAACCAAAAATGATTCACTGAAGTAAAAACACAATTTGTTTGTAAATTTTAGTAAAGTTGTTTTGCTTCTAGTGTTTACGTGTGTCAAATTCTTTGTTATTCTTAGAAATGTACGATATTGTCGTCCATTGGACAGCAGCGCTTCAAAGGAATTGAGGTGTGTCTACAACACCCATCATAACGCTGCGGCACACTTATAATAATTATTGAATTAAAAAATACCACATTCCAAAAACAGGCTCAAAGTAGGAACACGAATGATTTTATATATCTATCAACGAGCCGTCCCGACTTCGCATGATGACAAACAAGCAATTAAGTTATTGTTTTATTCATGTGTTAAATAATAATTGTTTTTGAATGTAAAATGTATATATTTGATAATAATGATAAACGCTTTTTATTGTTATTCGAAACAGTACATAAATGTTTAATTCATAGACTGTTGGTGAAGCCTAGCTCAAAGCTATTCCACTTCAAATACTCACAGTGACACCATAAAATTCGCTGTTGCAATTGTTTTTTGCTTGAAAAATTGGTGGTGATTATACTTTCATCACTTTCGCAATTTTTCATATTTTTAAAAAGTCCTTCACCTTCTATGAGTGTTGAGAAACATCTGCTCTCAACTGTCATTTTGGATAAAATTGATACCTCAATACTTTCATAAATGAGAGAACTATATAATTATCATTGAAATATTATAACATACATTACTCCTTATTTTCTAATTTCGAAAAAAAATGGATGAAAGAATTTGAAACATCGGTATATCGAAAACCCACTCATGCAGGGCAGTATCTGAACCGGGAATCCAACCACCATCAATCGACTAAGAGAGGAATCATCAAGATTCTACTAGACCGTGTTTTTGGGCTCTGTGAAACAAAGGAAGGTCTCGAAAAGAAACTAGGCATCATCAAAAATGACCTTCAACGGAATGGTTACTCCAGAGTGATGGTAGAACAGGCTTCAGCTAGAAGACAGCAAGAGCTCCACAAGGAAGAGAAGCCGCCACAACCAGTACTTGTACTTCCCTACATCAGAGGAGTGTCGAAAAGGATAAGAAAGATTGGGTCTAAGTATAACATCAGAACCTGTTTCAGATCTGGGAACACTACCCGTGGTAGTCTCACAAAAATCAGGCCACCCAACGCGGGCTGCGATTCCAAGAATTGTATTTACCGGATACCCTGCGAGTGCGGAGAATCATACATCGGTGAAACTAAGAGGTCATTGAAAGTTCGCATTGCCGAGCACAAAAAACACACACAGCTAGGAGAAACCAGCAAATCAGGAATAGCACAGCATGTTTGAACTCATCAACATAACATCAAGTGGGCTCACGCTGAAATCATCCACAATCCACAAGGAGGAACACTGGTTTAGGAGAAAAATGTTGTCCAACAACGCATTTAGCTAAGCTAGCGTAGAGATACGCAGCATATGGAAACCTATAACCAAGCGGAACAGGACCAACTCCCGCCAAACGGTCAACTCCCGCTAAAAAGTAGCCAGATCTCGGAGAAATAAGTCCAGTCATTATCCGAAGACGATTATGGATACTAACAAATAGAAAAATGTTAACAAGCTTTTCACAGAAGGTCAAAAAGATGTGAATGACGACGCTCTCGATGAAAATGTTGAGAAAGTGAAGAAAATTGTCATGGTACTTTGCCAAATCACTATTAGAGAAGTTGCTGAGGATGTAGGCATATCGGTGAGCTTATGTCATGCAATTTTTTCGGAAATTTTGGGCATGAGGCGTATGGCAGCTGAAGTTATGCACCGCTTGGGACAAGAAATAGGAAGAAAACATCCGGTGTTGTGCAAAGAGAATTCATGGCTTTCACACCTGCTCACCTGAAATCGCTTTTTCGTAATTTTTTTAGCCAAAAACAACACCCTAATCATGCCTCAGCCACCGTATTCAACAGATTTGCTCCCGTGCGACTTTTCCCTGTTCCCAAGGTTGAGGAGACCCATGAAAGGACGACATTTTGCCTCGATTAAGGAGATCAAATCCGAATTGCTAAAAGAACTTAAGGACATACCAAAAAGTGCTTCGAAGATTGGAAAAACCGCTGGGACAATTTTATTATATCTTGAGGGTGACTACTTTGAAAGGGCCAAAAACGAAAATAATGAGTGAATAAATATGTTTTGAGAAAAATGAAAATTCAAGCCATTTTTTGAACGTTTGAAAATTCAAATTTCTAGTGAAATGTCTGTATACTGCCTCACTATGTTCTCATATCAAGGCGAGTAAAGATGAATTATTATAAAACTTAGTAAGGTTTCATTAAACCTTAGTAAGGTTTCATTATTCGGTTAATCAATCAATTATGAATATAAGGTATTTTTCTAATTTGTTTCCAAGTGTTATCAAAATTCTCTTTTCCATTATCTCGGGAGATCTATCACAGAAGATAGTGAGGTTGGAAAAGTTTCATGTTAATGCATGTTCCTTGTTTTTTCTGTAAAAGCGACAGAACTAGATTAGCTAGATTTGTAATGAGGATGGAAGGAATGGAGAACAGTGATCTTGCACCAAGATCTTATCAAATTCAAATTAAATTTATCGCAGTTTCAGTTTAATGTTCTAATTTTGGATAGGTAATGATTTAATAATTTTTTCCATATATTTTGCCTTTATATTAAAGATTTTCCAAGTATAGATTTGGTGATCATAAATATTCATCTTATTTTTCCTCTTTCAATCACTACAACACTGAATACAAACAAGGATGTTATGTAACAGGTTAATGTGTTGCTTCCCTTCAAACCATTCTCCGCGGCAGTGACAACATTCATAATAATAGCTATATCAACATCAGTCATTATTATGTTATTAGTCGCAAAAAATGCGCCTTACTTTCATAAATTTCATAATTACCAGTTAAGTAGATCCCTATTTTTTATTGTTTTGATTTATGCACGGTATTCTTTAATTTCCCTTTGTTGACAACTAGGCGGGGCAGCAAATGATTCACGGTGTGAAATCAAGGTAGAATGTAACTTTTATGAAGAAATTCCATTCCTGTTTGTGAAAAATCTATCACCTTTTTATTGCAGAGCGAGTGGAGTTTCTGAAGTAAAATAAATAAAAAATATTCTTTTTGTAATAAAACTGATCTGCTTTATACTTTTTCAATAGTATAATTTCCCATTCCATACTCATGTCTATTTTGTTGTTGAATAAACTACATAAAATTGTTAATATACGAGGCTGGGTAGATAAGTACCTCCCGCAAGAGATTTCACCACCACTATATTTCCATTTTTAATTATCGAGAATTATTGAAAGTTGAAAAATTTTGCTTTGTTGAACAAATGAATGAAATCGAATACCTTGCAGTCATTAGATTCTTGTTTTTGAAAAAGAAAACAACGATAAGGTTAACACCGAATTGAAAGATATATGCTCATGATATATTAATAATGAAATAATAATAATAATAACTTTATTCAGAGTAAAGGAAAATAATTTTGATTAAAAGGTTACATGATTGTTCTGAATAAAATAGTGCACTTGTTTTTCATATACACAGTACAGGTAAAATAACGATGACGAAAATATAATAATAATGATAAAATAAAAATAAGTATAATAAAATGTGGTGAAATTATACACACATATACATATACACCAATACCCCCACACATTTATACACATATACACACATACACACATAGATATACATATATAGGAAATGCATGAGGAATACAGTGCAAAAAATTGAGAAAATGTAAAAATGTATCGTGTAAAATATAAAGTAAAGAATCTTCGACGTACTATACAGGTCTTCGGTAGAATATATACGTGGTTTTGTCATGATTATTTTCAGGAACCTTTTTTGTAGGATTTCAAGTGGGTTGATGTGTGATCGTGCAGCGGCACCCCATACCTGTATTCCATATCTGAGATGACTCTCTACAAGTGCAAGGTACAAGGTTTTCAAATTTTCTAAAGGTAGGTACTCTTTCAAATGTTTGAAGGTATAAATTATACTTTGTAATTTTTTTATCACGTAGGTAATATGTCTATCCCATCTTAGATGCCGATACTGAAAACTTTAGGATGAGCGTTCAGAAGTGATGGTCATTCCATTTGGGAATGCTATCAGCAGAAAACACACACACTGCTAAACCGCAGTAGAAGGTCTTTATACATCGCTTTGCAATCATGGACGAAAAATAAATTCATATCAATGCATCAGAGAATAAGAAGCAGTTGAAGTAGTGGTGAATCAAAATCGAAGAAATCCATCGCTCAAGAAGAGCGACTACCTTGGAAAGAGCAAAATTATCACCGAACTGTATTATCCACACCTACTGAACTGATTCGATACCGATCGGAAGAAGTGTTTAACATCCAAAACGGCGCCTCGATGTGATCAGCGACTGTCGCATAGGCCAAAATTTATGGATTACGCTACGAAGTAATACTCTATCCATCGTATTCTCCTGATTTGGCCCCATTCATTATTTATCCACAGACTTGATGAATTGGGAAGAGATCATTGCAGAAATAGAGCTTCGTTTTGAGAACCTCCGGATGTCTTATTCGGACGACATGAAAAAATAGAAAAATCGTTGATTGGAGTGTACAGAGCTTCCCTTGCCTAAGTCGACTACTCATCAACACAGCGTCGTAGTGTTGAGTTGAGTACCTCAGTGGGTAAAGATACATAACGCCTTGAGCAAGAATTTGTCAAAATATTTCCCTAAAATTAAAAAATTTGTGATCTATGAAAAAAAATGTATACCAACAACAATGAGGTCCAAAGTAAAAAGAAATATGTTCTGAAATTTTAAATTCCCATTCATCTCCACGTTTGTGGACAAGCTTTTTTTCTTTTTCCAAAAAATCTGCAATATTTGGTGTCTCACAAAAGATCGTATTTGTCCTGGTGTGACAAAAGTGTTTTTCTTAGACCTGTGTCTTCTTCATAGTAGGATTCTTCTGAATGAATACTAGTGTGCTAGTATTGGGATTCAATGTTAATTTGAAAAGTTAGTTGGTTCAAATTATTAATAGATCATCTACACAATATGATACGAATCAAATTCAAGACATTGGCCATTTTCCTAAAGAAAATTCAAGTCATTTGTTTTTTCATAGAAGATTGTGGAAAAGTGATAGTAATTCACCTCAAATATGTTGAAATATCTACCATTGATTACCTTTTTTACATTTCGGCGATAGCAGGATTATATTGAAAAGATTTAATAGAATCTAACTTTCAATGAAGCAACCAATACCACTAACAATATCGACAATAAAACAAGTACAGCTTGTCAAGTGTAGGAAGAGCTTTCTGAATTCCGTTATGCTCCCGACCACTAGATGTGCGTTCGTTAAAAGACTAAGAGAGCGAGCGAGACAGAGAATGAGAACTCTCAAGTCTCTTCCTAGATTTGACAAGCTGTACCTCTCCATAAAATACTGTATTGTTCATCCAGTAAATGCTATTTTCAAATAAAAGATTGTTAACTCCATGTGAGCACATGAGAGCTATAGCAACTCCCAACTTATACATTATCCTGAAGTTCATTCCCTTCCTCATTTCCTCGAGTTATCCAACCAAGATATGATCATCGCATTTTAGGAAACATCCTGTGCAAATGTTCAGTGGCATCATCCAGAATAGCATCTGTCGCCGGTATCTCCGCTTTTATTGCAGTTATATTTCCATTTGGTGCCTCTGCTACATTGTTTTATAGAGCAACTGTTTCACTTAGGCCGCAGATAAGGAAATGGAAGACTGGGAGGATCGGGGAGAATAAAGCATTATAGGGAGACGGAGTTTTCTCATATAAAGGTAAAACGAATGGTTGTGAAGCCAAATTCTACCGGTTATACAAAATGAATTTCGGGGAGCGCCTGTGTAAGCGAGTTATCCAGGAAAATGGAATTGGAATTGAAAAAAACAATACCCTTTTTGAATTTTAAATACTAAATTATAATTGTATTTCAATGTTTATGTGAAAGTAGTTGTGTCTGAAAGATATTTTTATGATCTACACATCTTTGTGAATAGTTATTTTCCAAATTGAATGATTTCTTTCTTTGGAAGATTTCCACGTTTTTGTGTACAGACGGCTCAAAAATCAAAGAAGGCTCAGGATGTGGAGTGTGCTTCAGATCACTTAGCCTAAGGATTAGGTGGGGAATGGGAAAAAATAACAGCGTGGTTCAAACAAAACTCACTGGTATCTCAATCGCCACAAAATGAATAACTGATAGCAGACAAACTCTATTAGCCTTGAACAGACAACGTGTAACCTCAGGGCTAGTACTAGAGTACTAGCCAAAGCCTCGGTAGATAATACCATTATCCTGAGGTGGGTTAAAGGGCCCGACAGGAGTAAAGGTAATTGCATTGCCGACTCTTTAGCCAAGGAAGCGGCTGAACTAAGAATTTTAGGGCTCTGTGGCACCTACGGCCTGATGACTTCTATAATTGCAGAACTAGCCAAACGTCACACCCATACTAAATCCCTAAAGAGATGGGATGGACTCAAAGGATGCAGTCTTGCCAGGATCATCCTTGGCAACTTTGGGAAGCTGGCGCCAAAGAAATATCTGAAGATGACCAGGAAAAACTCATGCTCAGCAGTAGGATTTCTGACTGGCCCCTGTCAACTAAGAAAACACCTCCACAATATGGGGCTAATGGAGACACTTCTATGCAGGATGTGGAAACAGGAAGATGAAACTGTCAGGCATGTTTTATGCGAGTGTCCGGAGTTATCGTCAGTAAGAGAGTGTGTGTTCGGCCAGTCTTGGCCTACACCTGCAGATATAAAGGAGATATCTCCCAATGAGATGTCCACCTTCCTGGAGAGGATAAGATGGACGATGACTTAGGAGGACAACTCCTCGGGAGGATGTACAATGGGTCACATGTGGCCTAAGTGCTGTAGGCCTAAAGTCACCCTCCCTACTCTACATACAGATGCTATTCGAAATAACGTCTTGTTTAGATTTTCCATTCGAGTTCTTGGTTTCGACATCATACTGTTTAATTTAAATTCGCATAATCACTAATGCATGGGCACCTAAACGACGTTTTAGAATATTGAAGAAATACGCAAAATTCATATTTCTACACAACACACAAAACCTATACAATTCTATAACAACGCTGATACTTAAAATGAGAGCTACTATGACGTATAACTGTTGAAAATATGTCTGTTTAAATATGTACTACCTGTACTGAAAAAATGAACAAAATCCGAATGCAATCATCCACCTTCTGGATCAGTAAAAAGAAGGAAAACTGCAACAACCGATGTACCGTATGACATCGCACCCTCCTAATACATTTTACCTGTCGGTTAGGACCGTAACGAAAATATTTCCAGCCGCACTGGTGAAATCAGTTTCTAAAACAAGTGGATACTAATGTGACAGCGGCACAACACCGTATTATGGCAACGCATATTGAATATTACAAAAATTAAAAATTCTAATTCAGAGAAGTACATACGAGTCATTAGATACTCAATGACCTTTACCAATTAACCAATATACCATCCAATATAGTTATTATAGTTATCCAATATACCATGTTCCATATTTCAAATAAAGGGAAGAACTCAACAGTTCAACATAAATGACAACAAGAATAATCCTTATTTTTATATTTAAAATGGAACATATAATGGATTTAATTAGAAAGTTGGGACAATTAAAAAATTACCACAACTATCTGTATACTTATAAAGTCTACTTAAATATTCTGAAAGGTAATTGTGAGTTACTGAAAAAAATCTGTGGATTTTTGAATAAAAATTTTTGAAAAATGTGGAACTTTCAAAGAGAAGAAGAAAAACAAAAATAAATACACAAATTTCTTTCAAAAATGAACCCGAAGAAAAAATTTAATCCGAAACAACTACTATGATGCAGTTCAAGTGGACACAGTTGCAACGCACCCCATGGTATTGTCAACGTTTCGAATTAAATTAAATTATCCTTCGGGGTTTTGTAACAATGAATTTTATGAAACATACCTGACACAAACATGATATATAAAGTAACAGGTCGATTTGATTAATCAACTCTTCAGGGGGTAATCACCAATTAATATTTCTTTTTTCTCTTGTCACACCGTTAAATGTTTTTATATTTTCTGTGTGTTCGCGCTCATTATGGAGTAGTGCTTGTTGGTTGAGGTTGAATAGCTCTGAGATAGACTTTGACAATGAGTACCAGAATCTCCTGTAACTTTTGTCGTACTTCATTTAGTAAACAATAAATTACAAAAAAAGGAAAGTTGAAGAGTGTAAGAGAAAAAAACGAAAAACAACTCATTAGGAATAACCAAATACTAGCCTATTATGCATTTTGAAAACACGGAAATACTGTAGAAATTTTACATCTTAAACTAGACTAGTAAATTGGTTATACCAACGCCATTTGGACTCATCATTGCAAAACATGCCACAGTGGATCAGCCTACCCAAACTAAGGTGTACGGAATCGGGCCGACAGCTGAATGGCCACAGAGTGATATGGGGTAACAAACGATCCCCTTGGGGAACTGGGCGAAACATCATTGTAATCAGCCTTCCTCTGGTAATGTGGGGCTATGCCAGAGGTGACCAACTCTTTCCTTGCTACTCTTGGGAACACACATGAATGAAACTAACACAAAAACAGAAACAAAAACCAATCCCGAGACTGAACAGAAGAGCTCACCTCAATCTAAGACGGTGGCTGGGGATGAACGGAAATGTCCACCCCAATCTACCGCTCGAAATGAGGCTGGACATAGCAGATCACCTCCAACAGCAAGGGCACTTCCTGCGGCGGGTGCCAAGAGCTCCGCCTTGAATAAAGGCAAGGAACCGACTGCCTCTGCAAGAAAGCTTCCTCACTTGTGCACCTCCACGGAAGGAACCCCAAGAAGGTTGAAGAAGCCGAGCAATGACAGTAATGTCGCGGTACCTTCCAGAACCTTCGCTGATGCCACAAGGTTGCCAAAGAGAGTTTGTGTTCGGCGAATCTTGGCCTACACCTGCCAATATAAAGGAGATGTCTGCTAGTGACCTGGCCACCTTCCTGGAAAGGACAGGATGGAGGGTGACCTTTGAGGACGACTCCTCGGAAGAATGTACAATGGGTCACATGTGGCCTAAGTGCTATGGGTCTACACTCACCCTCCCTACTCTACAGATACTACATTGTAACAACACCCTGAAGAAGGAAGTCAATTAAATTCGAAGCTTTCCCACGTGAGCCATGAGGCGTGTTGCAAATTTCTCCACTTGAACCGCATCTTCAATAGTTTAAACCGCTAATGGCCCGAATCATCATTAACCGAGGGTGTACGGGCGGATCCGCCCCTAGGCAATCGTTCGCTTGGGGTGTATTGAAGAAACTTTCCGGATTGTCAGACACTCGGCCCTCTCTCCGAATTCAGTCGATTTTTTCATTTGTTGTAGTGAACAGCAAGCTGCAATTATTGCTCTTACGGTCAGTCATATAACGGGGGAGTACGCGTGTGCACAAAATCGTGCGTGATTATTCAAATCGTGTTGATTTTTCATTTCCGTGTTGATGCTGTTACCTTATTTTATCGGATTACGCTGTTTGTTCATGTCTGGTGAGTCCCTCCGGGTAATTGTTTTTCTGAGAAAAGGCACATGGAAGATATTTGTAAATAAATATATCAACAGTGGACCTTACGTAGAGATACTGGAATCAGTGAAACTAGTTTTCTCGACATTCGTGATCATGCCTGGAGCCAATTTCTTGAATATTATTTACTTTTGCCGATGTTTCGAAATACTTTTTCTATGACTATTCAAAAAAGGGTAAATTATGTGAGCATTTCTTGTTAGGTAAGTAGACAAAGTAGGTGATGAAGCCAATCATAGAAAAGCAAATTCGTAACTTCACAGTTGTTTTTCAGTTGCTTTCAATGGAAAGTAAGCCTGGAGAATTTCCCAGTTTGAAATATATTCTCTAATGTCAAACTCGATCATTAAAGTGGCATTATGTTTTGGAATAATAGGTTGTTTCAAAAATATTGGCCGTTTTCATGAATCTACTTTAAACTGTAATATCTCAGTCTCAATCGAAGTCGCCATTTGAATCAGTGCACTTTTGCCAAAGTAACACGAGACGATTAATTCCTTCATAATAAAAATTGTGTGATCGGGATTCGATGAAGTCGAACTTCAATTCTGTCAGAATTTAATTATTTGTGATTCGAATTTTTGTAACTACTTGTAAGTAATGGAATGGAAAAAATAGAACTTGTTTTCATACGTGGCAAAAAAAGAACGTTTTTTGTAGCAGATGCAATGAAGCTCGTACGGACAAACCGTAATCGAAAACAAATTGTTATAAGAGATAGAGTGCAAGAAGTTTTTATACAAAAATAAATTTCATTAACATGCAATTATTAAGATTTTGGTTGAGCTGGACCCTAATATAAAAGTTTATAGTATCAGCTTGATTGCCCACCAATATCCCACCTCCTCGATTGCAAGATTTAATACCATTGAACTTTTTTATAGGGTTATTCAAAGCAAAAAGTGTATAAAATCAGTCCATTTACTGGTATTCGACAATTAAAGAATATAGTTAGAGAGTGTTGCTAAAATATGAAGTGAAATCAGTTGATTTTGATGGCTTTATGTCAAATAGATCTAAAAAAATTACATTATTTTGTTTTACACTCGGTTTTACGTCATGAGCTGAATCAAAAAGGTTTTTTTTGTTGCTTTCGAAACATGCATTGGTTATGAATATAAAAAAAATAGTTTTTAAGAAAATTGCATTTGATGAAAGCGAAGTTTTCGTCATGATAGTTTCTAATTTTTTGAAACAGTTGAACGGTCTATCCTCATCGTTTCCGACTAAAATCGGTACTTTCAAAATTTAAAACTTTTTATGCAAGAAATTAATTGCGAGAATCATAAAAAAGAGTTTAGGTGGATATTATAAGTATTTATTTCAATATATAAAGAAAATTATGCTGAAATTTTTACAGGGTCATTTGCTAAAAGTCACTTCACAATAAAATACTCAATTTATGACTATTCAACTAATTATAATACACATATTAGATCCTATCGAAAAAAATATTAATTTCCCATTTTTTATACTTCAACAGCTTACTGTATGATTTCTTCTTCTGTTTTTCCACTCATTGGCCTCAAAAACCATGGCTTACCGGCCAGTTGATGACTGTTGAACTATATGCTTTATGACATATGTAACAAAACCCTCCTTGTTGAATATTATAAAATGAATAATTATATTCAGTTGCACCTACGATTTGATTTCATCAAAAAATGATTGCAATTCAATACCGATTTTGGCTTTCAGACAGATAACTGTTAGGTGGTTCTATTGATTTTGAACACCCGGTAAAAAGGAACGTTGAAGAAACTGTAAATGTATTTGTTTGTTTATTCTGCTCAGTGGATCGTTAAAACAATCGAAGCAGATAAAAAAATGCTTAGGTTTTCGCCTCGATGATCGTGTGAAACTTAACTGCATCTGAGATTTGCTAAGTTCTCCCACATCGGCAATTGAATTATAATCGCATTCCAATTTTTATATCTGAATGCTGAATGTTATCGTCAATGTGCAAAATAAAGCGTTACTATAAAATATAAATATGCTGAAGTGACATACGTTTCACGTTATATTTACCAGTTATACAAAAATATTTATTGTCTGAGCAGAAAACAAATACAATTTGATATAATTAGATGCAATGACATCTTCAGGCGTCACAATACTCCCACGCCTGTGACGCCTGAAGATGCTATTATATAGCGAAACACCTGTCGAGTGGAAACCTCACATTGAAGTACTTTTCAGACGGTTATGTTGGAGGTATTTGTAATAGTATAGTCATTATTAAAAGTGCTACAAATGTAAATTGTTAATTTTATGAATGAGTTTGTTGTTGATCTAAGCAAATAAAGATTTAGCTCAGGATTGCTATTGATGGTATATGAAAATTTACTTTTGGGAGAAAATGCGGATAGGCTACTATATTATTTGTCAGTTCTAACAGAAAATAAAGAACCAGAGTATATTATCCTGCTTCTTCTGCTCAGTTCGGCTATTTGAAAAGGAAACATGATGGAAGGAAACATGGTAGTGATTGCACATAACATATTTTCTTATGAATGATGATTAAGAATTGTAAACTATATACATCCAATAAAAAAAGCTACTCAAACACATATGGATGCGTGATCAAAGCCTGATCACCACGCAGATTTGCATCTCTTGGGTCCTTAAGCTGGCCAATCAGATTTAACTGCAATCGGCTGGCGGAATCCATTTTTACTGTGTCTGAGTATTATATCACTTTTCAAATGAAACGTATCATTAACCTTCGTCTCGTATCTTCAAGTATTATTCACGATTTATTATCGATCACTCTTGAGTCATACGGAACGCAGAAAATCAATTGTCGCGAAGAATATCTGCTATTTGTTATAGCCCAAGCAAATAAAATAAATATTTCATTTTAATTGTCGTCCGTGGAACATCGAATTGAAACAAAATGAGAATATTTTTAGAGATACTAAATTATTACACCAGTGTGTGAAACAAAATACATAAATGATTATTTCCATACATTTTTTGTATTCTTCAAACAGTTTTTTGAAATTTCCTATAATGTGTGAAACAAAATACATAAATGATTATTTCCATAAATTTTTTGTATTCTTCAAACAGTTTTTTGAAATTTCCGATAATTAAACACTTTCTTGGCGAAATTTTCAAATATATTTCCACTGCATATTCAAAAATATTATCCACATATCCTTCCGTATAAATATGTGCTGAGGGTCACAAAAATTGGCATTCAAAATGTTATTAGGTTTCAAAGATTTATAACGTTCAAGTTACTAATCCGATTGTAGAGGTTGTTTTGATATAAACGGGTAAAATAATTCTTCAGCAATACGATACTCACCTTAGATTGCCTCGTAATACCAATAGTATACTCTAAATCTACGCCGTACTCGACAACCAAAATGAATCCGGCAAAACTAATGTTCAATAGAAATTTTTGTATCGTTTTGATAAACCAGGTGCCAGAAAAATTATTAAAATCAGGTTATTGCAGTTCAACAAAAACAAAATAGGTAATTTAGAGGTTTTTGAACCAGGTGAACATGTGACCAAGGAATAAATGTGTCATCGAATGGATCAGAGCAATTGTAGTAAAAAATAGCAAATGTTATTCAGGTAGTGAAAATTACAAAATTGAGTAACATTGAATGGAAAAACCATTTCAACCAGATTAAGAAGTTCCATATGAGAATCAAAAATTATTCATAATGAGTTATCCCGCTACAAGGTCTAAGAGAGCAGTCAAAACCATATATATGCTCAAATATGAATAGTTGATGCTTTCAACTCTGCTCTGTTTGTCGATTTCATCAACAGAAACATTAGACGTTGTTGTTCTGAGAGCTTATGGAAGTTTGTAACGAGGGTTGCCTTTTATTTTTCGAGATTAGAGAACAAAAACAAATATTAATCATCGAAAATCACTTTATTGTTTTTCAAAATATTCCCCAAGAAGATCTATACACTTTTGCATGTGTTCGAACCAATTGGCGAAGCACTTTTGTCACGATTGAGTTATCTCCAAAACATGCATTCTGAATGCAGCAACCGCTTTTTCAGGTGTCGAAAAACGTTGACCTCTCAGTTTGCTT
>WOGO01003242.1:0-14578 GCA_015342085.1 Leptinotarsa defecta | reverse complement strand
TTTAATTAAAGATTTCAGTCTTAGGACAAACCGCAAACATCAATTTTAATTTCTGTATTTATTAATTTGGAAATCTTTCAAAATAAAATATTTCAAAACTCAAATTTAATTTATTTGTATATTTATAGCATTTCTCGTCATTTCGTTAGACATGACAAATACCTAAACCAAACGGTCTGGGGCAAATCTACTTTCACATCACATACTTTTCACGAGAGGCAAAGGGTCTCACAAAGACCTGCCGCCCGGAGCCTCGCAATGGGTAAGACCGCCGCTGCAAATATTATTTCAAAGTGTGCAAGAAACTATTTCAACTATTAATCAAACTCTTAAGGTCAGCGATATTCTTGTAACTGTGTCAAAACTATTCAATAAACGAGAATATTTTCAACAAAACACGAATGGAAACAAAAATTGCCATTCTCGGCTATTTTAAATCCTACCTACCGTGAAGTTTATTTTGGAATGAGTCAAAAATGTCAATCTGAAATCTGTTTTTCCGATAACCAGCTGCCGCTCCTTTCGAACGACAACCCTCGGAAGTCAAAATTTGTGCAAGCCAAGGATTAACAAGGTCGTACCTTATCATATCGCCGGTTAGACGTTACGCAGTAAAAACTACTCGCGCCAACCCAACCTGCTACCGTCCCGCCAGAGGTCTATCACTTCAAAGAAAATTCCTCCGAATTAATATGGACCCGTTTAGTCACATCATTATTGTAGTAGAAGTAGCACTGCATATAGTTAAAAGAGAAATTTTATATAGTGGCAGAATCCAGTGAAGTTTTATTTTTGTTGATAGTATACGAGGTCTGTTAAAAAAATAAGGTGAATGTTCAAATTTCGCGGGCTACGTACATTCGATCGGCGATTTATTTAATTTGTGTGTTTGTACACTCGTCTCGAACATATGTTCAGTTTCAGCTGCCGTGTTCGGAGATTTTCTGCTATCGAAAAAAATTGATTGAAGAATCAATCGAGTGGAATCGAGTGCTCAAAATTGACCATAAAACCCGTAGCATGAGTTGTCGCTCAGGAATTGTTGAATGACGTCAACGGTGAACCAGATTTGCTTAAAAGGGTCACGTATCATGGTTATGACATCAAAACCAATCGTTCCATTAGAAGGGTCCAGAAGAGGACAAAAAAACACACCAAGTTCGATCAAATGTCAAGGTTTTGCCCGCAGTGGCACAGCATCAGGTGTTCTTACCGCATGGTCATACCATAGTAAAAATCAACCAGAAGTCGACTCCCACTATTTTTTTCATTCATAAATTCTCAGTTGTTGCTGACCTCGAAACGAAGTGCGGAGCCAATTTCGTTCTTTTACAATAGACGTGGGCTCATAAAAAAAACGAAGTTTAATGATATTACAGAAAATGTGGTGAGTTACTTATAACCAACTACAAAAACTAAAAGCAATAATAACAATAGCGAATTAACTAAACACAATATCAATTTCCGACCGTTTATTATAACTAATTCGATGCCCGTGGGACCGTTGAATCCTTCGATACTA
Organism: Leptinotarsa defecta; assembly: GCA_015342085.1. NCBI lineage: Eukaryota > Metazoa > Arthropoda > Insecta > Coleoptera > Chrysomelidae > Leptinotarsa > Leptinotarsa defecta. The sequence goes on along the minus strand of WOGO01003242.1, from coordinate 13,056 downwards.
CAGCACAGAACGCGTTGGATGAGAATTTCATCCCCAGAGAGGATAAAAATAAAACTGGATCATAAGTCAAGAAATAAAACTTCGTTTCATTATACTTACTTTCCAATGGTTGTAGTACAATTAATTTCAATGTAAGGATACAAAAATTATCTCAATATATAAATCCCAAAAAACAAAATACGTCGGACTAAATTAGGTTTATAATTAAATTACTTAATACAAAAAAAATCACAATACAAAAATAAATTTGAAATATTAGAAAGCGTAACGAGTCCTAATATCCTCAAGTTTCTTTGAAACTTCTGCCGGCGTCTTATCCAAATCACTGGCAATGCTCCTTTGCTTGGCAGGATCTAACGAATTGTACTGTTCACACAAATCACCATCGATTACGTTCTGGAAACATAAAGTATTTCAATAACGGCATTTTGAATAGAGATTCATAATGATAATAAAGGTAATTTTCAGATGGAAAAAGTATAATCAATTCACAATCATAAGTCTAGCATGTGAAAATAAAATCATCATAAAAAATTTTTAATTATTAATAAAAAAATTGGATTTTTTACCTAACATTGTTCATTGTATAAAAATTAGTAATTCTTGGCAGAATTTTAGTGGTTTTATTGGTTTTCAAATCAACATACATTGTTTTCAAAAATACAGATCGAACCATTGGATTTTCTCCAAAATTCTTCACTCACCACGAGTTGAATTTATAAAAATGAGAAATGTTCATAAGTTGATTAAAATATCTCTTCAAAAATACAAAAAATCTAATAAATTCAATTCAGAAAACCCAGTTGTATGAAACTACAGACATTAAAGTATGTATATTACCTATCATTATTTCCCGATAAATATGACAACAGTTTACTTTGAACTTCTCCAGTACAACAGAATTTCAAACGACAAGAATAATTGTCGTAACAAGTTCAAAATTCTTTGGGTAAAAAAAATCAAATATTATTCTAAATGTCAAAATCAAACAAAACAACTCACCTTAACTGGGAAATAGTAACATCTGAATGATAAATGATCTCTTCCACACAGTGGTGGATTCTCACTCCTCATATGCATTTCCAAATGTATGAAAAAGTCATGATCATCATGAGACGTAAATGGAACCAAAACTCCAACTGTTCCAGACAGAGTAGTGAATATCAACGATTCCGAACCTCCAGGTATGAGAGTTGCCTTCTGCAACCAGGTTACCGTCTCTCCAACGTGGAATGTTGATATAGTATCAGCTTTCTGAGATGCCCCATTCAAGAGACCCCTATCCCACAAAGCTTTGTGGCCAGTCGGATCTTCTTCAACGTCATCGCTAACATTGGGGGGAAGTCTGAGTATGGATATATTTCCGAATTTGTCAGCCGTCGCGATCGTGTCGTAGTCAAGAACTGTGGTACAGGTTATCCAACGAGGATGTGTATCATCTGCGAATATGATGAGCTGATTTTCAGCTCTTTTGTAACGGACCATAAATACAGATTCTGCTACATCAGATACAAATATTCTTTTTCCCATTGCTTGAATATTTACTATAGCATTCGGAATGTGCTGTAACAAAATATTGAAATGATAAAAAAAAAAGAAAATTCAAATAAATCTACCAAATGAGATGAACATTTTCAGTACTGCAGGATTTCAGCATGTTATCAGGCAATTTTGGTATCATCATAAATAAAGGTATTATATATGAATACATTTACTTATACTGTAAATTTTTATCGATTGTATAATGTATATAGTTGTTATTCTCTATACAGTTTGGTGCTCGACATTTTACTAATTCAGCAGACGTTTTTCACAAGTTCTTTATTGAATTGCAAGAATCAATGAAGTTGATGACAATGATATAACTCTTATCTTGATTTTATTTCTTGTATACAATTGACATTTCACCTACTGTTTGGCATATTTATTTACTCATTTCTTCAGAAATTATTTATTCAAAGAACACTTAGTTGAAAAAAACTGTCAATTCAATTCGTTTGAAGGTGTCTTCATAAGGGAAGTTGCCGTTGACCTTACTGACTCTTTTGTCAGTTTCCCAAAGATCATATGAGGTGTCAATGGTTCTGCATATTCTGTAGACAGATATCACATGCATAATTATTGGGTAAGCATCTCTCATCAATTTTATATCCTTAGAATCAGTTCAACAGCACAATTTCTTATTGTATGAAGGGCTGAAAGAGGTCGACTTTTTTCAAATTTTAGAAAAAACTCACAGAATATGAAATTTCATTGCTGAAAATATTCTTTGTTTATTCTATTATTTCTTCAAATCATATAAATTTAAGAGTTTTTTGGTTTTGTTTCTCTATTTAACTTCCATTATCAAGTTTGGTGTGTGAAGTTATATTCAACCTGAGATCTTGAGCTTTACAACATTTGATTAAAGTGTTTACTTTCAATACTTGAGAAATTGTGTGTTGATTATATTTTATAGGCTTTTTATGATCTATAACTAGTTGCATTTATATTTATATGTTACTTTTATTACTTATGGATGTTTATCATTTATGTTTTTACATTTACTTTTATAATCGACATTTTCTTTGTTTATTGTGCATTGATTTCTATCAACTGTACTTTTCAACCAAAGAAATAAATATTATTATTATTATCGATGCCTATGTAAACTAACCCCTATTAGGATGTATGTCTTATTACTTCTCTTTAGGCTAATAACCAAAATAAAACATCCAACAAATTTTGTACCAGTTACAAATTTTTGGAAGTAATAGAAAAAGAAGTAGAACATCAATAATAGAAAATGTTCAAATCAAATTTGCCAAACAACTCCTTCGAAATGGGTATTAGATTGCACTTCGATCATCAAAATTCACCACTAGCTTCAATCTTTAGATGATCATCCCTTCATACTTGAATCATTGCTCATGTACAATCAATCTCAATGGTGATATTGACTATTCGCATTTATTATTGATAGTGAATTTTAATATTTATGTTTATTCTACTAGGTATCTTTGCTGCATTTTTATAACACGAACCTTGGTTATAACAGTCTATCGTCTCATATCCTTCATTATGTCAATAATGAAAAGTATTGATCCTTTCTGCTGTTCATTAGCCTCATTCAAACATGCACTGTGCAATTCTAATGATCTTATAAAAATGTAATTTTCAATTATTTTGTTATCATTTTGTAGATATAATTTGTTACCACGTGACTCCTAGTAATATTACTTCTCATTGCAAATGGTAATACTGTTAAATAAACATGCCTTTCTATCAAAATCAGAAATACATGTCAAAACAGAATTGTTCATGTATGAATTCAATGAAAACATCCTCACCTTATTCTCACATTTTCTCAAAAGCTTCTTCTTTCCCATATCATACAACCTCAACATTTTTCCGACCCCGGCTAAAAGTCGCCCATTATAAGAGCACAATGCCATGGGTACCTCATCAACGAGAGTCCTGTGTACTAGTTCCAACTCCTTGCCCAACGAATCAATCTTGTAGGTATCCAAAAACCCTACAGAGCACTGATGAGGATTGAGTTGGAAATCCTTAGCAATACCAACAATGAGAAACCACTGATAATCAGGCTGGCCATGAAATTTGACTAGAGCCAGTGACATGGCAGCTTCGTTTTGTTCTAAACGAATCAATTTGTAAGTTGTTCCTTGTACTGGGTCCATTATTCTGATGGAGGATGCCCACATATTATGCCCCGCCTTTGGCGCAGAGAATATGCTCTCCGGCAGGTCCTCGTTCAGAAAGGCCTCTGCCATCTCTTTGGCAAGCTCTTGCTCTTCTTCCCCTGCAGCTTCCTTCATTTCTTCGGCCATTTGCAACCTCCGCTGTTTTTTTGTTTCTTCGGTATAAGCGTTGTGTTCAGTTTCTAGAATCACCAAGTTACTAGATTCAGGGTGAATGATGAACTTCCTCGGGGTATATTCAAGAGGAAAGGACACTTGATTGAAGACAGCACCCAATTTTTCCAAAGCCAAAATCCTAAGGGTGTTCGTTGAAATGGCTACGATACCTTCCTGGCACTGTTCCGAACTAAAACCTGACGCATACTCCAAACTTTCATAAGACAAGGGCGTCAGGTAGAATCGGCTTTGGTAGTAATAACTCAGCCACGAACGACTGCTCATAGCCAGGACAGCTTCTGACTGCTGCATCCTTATTCTAAACAGCCTCACGGGCTTAGATCCTAAGTACCTAGTCCTGGTATCGGTTAAATCGCCAGTCACTGGGTCAAGAACAGTTCTGAGTAGTGCTCCATTCTGCAAACCAATATTCAAATATAAAGTACTCGTGGTACTGGCTGCTGCGGCATTGTCAGGATCTCTTTCAGTACATCCCATCTCGACGATGCACAACGATTCGGCACAAACTGGCAAAGGCTGCATAGCTCTGGGTGCCAAGCAGTCACTAGGATCTAGGGAGATAATCCTCACGGTACTATCCGCTAAACCGACTGCTAAAAACCATGATCTCTGTTCTCCTTGAGGCACGCTTGCTAGTGCCATACAGAGCACATCAGAGTTCATTCGCTTCCTCTCTTTGTACTCGTGCAACTGACCAGTCTGAAAAATAGCAATATTTGAATTATTGATAATTACCAAGGCAAAAATAATCAAGTGTAACCAGAGTATTAGACAGAAAAAATAAGCAATATCGAAAACATGTTTCAAATGTCTATATAACCAGAAATACTATGATCCGAAACAATTCCTGGCTGCAATAAAAATACCTGAAGTTTTTAACCTTCTCGTATGAAAGATGTGAAAGTTTTATTTAAAAAATTATATCATATAATGATTACTCTTCCCTAAAAACATTGGATGAGTGAATTGTCAACCTCTACATTAAAATTTTGATTGAATATGAAAAAAAAAATTATTCATTGCTTTTCACTTATCAAAGCAACCTTTCATGCAATAAAAGGCATACATTCAATACTATCAATTCTCCAATAAAAACTTGATTTTTAGCAAAAATATATTCGTCAATAAATTTACCTTGATCTGAAAAAATAATGTACAACATTGACAATATCCTTATTCAGGATAAAAAGTATAAAATTCTGAAATAATTTTAGTGTTAAGACTGAAAGTGAAATAGGTCCAAAATTGTTCATAAGGCAATTTTTACCTATTTCATACACAGGCAACACTTTCGCAACTTTGCTTTGGAATTCTATCAGTTTCTAATGACAGAACGAGTTAAGTTTACTTATCAATGGAACAAATTCATTCATTTATACAACTAAATAGTTCAATTGTCCTTTCTTGATTCACTCCAACATGCTAAGACACATCGGAGGCGACAAGAAACCTTTGATATAGCACGGTTATAGATTAACTGAGCAATAAGAGCACATCAGTAAAACGAGTAACCATGCAGTACTAGCCTGACACAAACACAAACTCACCGGATCCATTTCAAAATAAACCAACTCTCCTCCGGAGAGAGCTATCACCACTTGACGTTGGTTGACAGCACATTTTACTATGCTCTTCTTTCCTGCCTTCCATTCGTTCACACGCTTGTCTGCACATATATGTCTAATTCCGTCAGGATACACCTTAAAATGATTGAAAAAATATATTAGAAACCGAAGAGACTATGAAAACAGTTGAATAGCCTACCTGCACAAGAGCATCGTCACTGAGGGCAGAACATGATAAAGTAGGGGTAGTTCCCAAAAACCCACTGTCTGTTACTTCTTCAACAGTTTCACCGATAGACAACACCAAAGTTGCGTTCACGAATGACACAATGATATAGGCGTCAAATTCATCTGTAACAAACAATTCAGGTTTCAACACTTGGAGGTTGATTCAAAGAATGAGACTGTCGCTTATTCATTAAATCTCAGTTTTGTAATGTATAATCACAATGATTCAGGTGAAACACGGACAAAAATTTCATCATGAAGTGCCTGACCCCAATTAGTTACCCAATAATCCAAATTTTAATTTTTTTTTGACTCCGAAAATGCTTCAACCAAAGTGTACCTCACGTCTTCCTACTGATTTGTATCTTGACACTTACCTCGTCATCGAGGTCCTATCCCAGAGCCAGTCATCTGAAATAAAAAAAGCACCGGAGTTGATAAGTGTTCAACTATCCAGGCTTTATTAATTTTTGATCTCACTAATTTGAAGTTGAAAGTAGAATGAAATTCATTTCAGGAAGTGACTGATATTAATAATTTTTTTACAGAATATGTTTAAAGCAGTACATGAAAAGTAAATAGTTTCTTAGCAACCCCATGTAACGTAAATAACTTTAAACAAACCACTTCAACCCCCACTAAAACTCACCATCGCTTCTTTTTTTCACTGTCCAAACAGCATTAGGAGCTCCTGGCAATTCTGACACGGCCATTTCGGATACTTCTAGACCGTGTCTGAGTACTCGTAGAGATGATCTAGGACCTCTCCCGCAAAGCATGTACAACTGCGGAGTGTCTTCGCCAGCCAAGTCAGCCACTCGAGACGAAAGGATTGGAGAAAGGGATTCTATTTCATCCACAAGCACGAGATTTCTCAAGGTTCTCGGCGCGAAAAAGAATGTATCGCCTTCCTCTAAGGGCATGGCAGAACTGAATTCCAATTCATCATCGTCATCTCCAAGGTGGGCGATTTGGTAGAGGTAACTAAAAATAAACTAACTATCAGTTTTGTCTTCGAAACTAAAGCTTAGAAATAGTAGAGATCAGAAAAGTTGTTTCTAACGTGGAGGCCAAACTACCACAAGTTGACAGGTTGGTACTATGTGTCAGAATTTATATTGGACACATTCATATATATAACTGATATCTTCTCATATGACAGAAGACCCAGACAAGCAGTGTCCGAATAGTAATATTATAGTATTACATTATTTACTATACATATAGAGGTGTCTAAATCTACCAGATTCCAGAGTGTGGATAAGAAAAATTATTACCATAAAACCTGGGACAGCAACATTTTATTGAAAGAAAAAAAAAATAGATACATTCTTCATTTATCTACCTGAATGTTATTAGTTAATCATTTATTATCAATAAACTGCCATTGTTTATAGAAATGTCTACGAAAATATTTATCTTTATTACAACTGCCTTTGACAACAAAAACAACCAAATGTGAAGTAACAAATGATTTTTAATGCCAATTCAAATTTTGCTATAATGAAGCAGATTTTTTCGTCAAATGTAGATTTTTACAAAAAAATGCACATTTATTTCTTTGACAGTTTGATGACTTACTTGATAATCATGTACAATATTTCTATATTACTTAAATTTGCAAAATCCACACTTGTAATTTGTGAACAGAAGAAATTTTCAGTAAACACTTCAATTTGAATAGTTTTTTGACTATTTTAAGTAAGGTTGATTTAATAGACTTTATTTTGATAACATCTTAATATTCCACTTCCCGAGCTCAATTTCAGAATTGGTCTGATTAATTAATAACAGAAAAAAACAAATGTGATTACGTAAATTAATAAAAAAAAGTAGTTCTTCAAAGCTATTTTGAATTTTTCTTTGTTGGAAAATTGATCATTTGATAATTCATTATACGCAATCATTTCTTTGTAAAAAGAAATGCTGAAAAATGCAGATTCAAGGTTTTTTGTTAACAGATTATTGAGCTGTCTTGCTTGTGATCAGGTAAATATTCAAGTTCCGTAAATTTCATAGTGGAATGTTATTTTACTTTTCATATGGACTGCAGAAAGGTGCATACTTTTAATTCATATAGATATTAGTTGGTCCTAAGAAAAGTAGGTTAAAAATGCATTCTATAGCTTCATTCTATTCTTAATGATTTCAAAGTTGCATTTGAAGCAGTTCCCCATGTATTATTTAAATAATGTGATTTTGAATTAATGAGAGAAGTAAATTAGCTTCAGATACTTCAATAGATATATTATTCCTAGAATTTTCTACTAGACCAATAAAATGTATACAGCATCAACATTGTATCCTTACCTTATACAAATACTAATTATTCTCGATAGACCTTTAAACTTAAAAAAAAAAAAGAAAATCAATGGTATTCGTTAGTTCTATGAAAAAAGAAATGGTTCATTCATCAGGAAGTAACACTCAAATTTTCTCACATCGAAGTAAAATCAACGTCACTACCACCAAGATTCACCCCCCCCCCCTTTCAAACCACTGTACAAATTGTATGATTTTTGTAAAGCAGAAAAAAGAACATGAATGAATATGCGACATAACCATTCAATTAGTACTACTCAATTAAAATCACCTTAACAAAATTCCAAATATAAATTCTTTATTTTATAATACGAAATACTTGTTAATTTCGGAACTAACCATCAAATCAGCCTTAAAAATTAGTTGGCAAAGTCACACACAATAATACAGGAAGAAAATCGAATTATGCAATTTGAATACGTTTTACAGTGTTGCCAAGTTCATATGAAATATTTGTGATGTCATGACCATTGGTTTTTATTCAATTTTGAAAAAACTAGTGTAGTTTTCACTTATGCAGTTAATCAAATAGCAGTATAGAATAGAATATAAAGGTCCATGAAATTTGCCTCAATTTTTTAATAAAAACAATGATATACTTACTGGTTGCCAAATTCCGAGGCAACGAAGAGGAATCCAGTTTTCAAAACACACATCGCAGCCGCCACAGGAACAGTATCAAAATATTTCAGTTTTATTTCAGTAACCATGTCTTCGTCAGTTTCCAATGTAATTTTGAATATATCTCCTTGTTCCGTTTGAGCAAGGAAAAAGAACATAGATTTGGTTTTGTGGGTGGCAGAGCAAACAAAAATCATCCCTCTTTCTGGATCGTCCAAATCATTCCTTCTTCTAGGAATGGGACAACGAATATCATGCTGTTCACCAAGGTTTTTATATGTAAGGTAATTTTCTGAGCAAATGAGTACACCAGAAGGTCCGTCATCTCCTCCAGGTACAGTAACCAAAAAATTAGCATGCTCCTCAAGAGGTTCAGAATACTTCCTAACAACATGATTGACGCCGAGATCAAGTTCGTAGAAGGTCAGAGTTTGTTGAGTCTTCTGAGCAGCTTCCCCTGTGGGATCTGAATCAGCTTCCTCATAATCAATTTCCAAACAAGCGAAAATAGGGTTATCGTACCCCACATCAACACCCACCATATGGTATACAAGCGTATTGCTTTTATGGGCTTCCAATGGTGAGGAAATAGTAAGTCGAGCTTGGGCATCCCGATTCAATATGTACGCCAATTTCTGTTTCTCGATCGCCCCAATCATTACTGCTCGTCCTCTAGGATCTGTGGCAAGGTACTGTCCAGGAACAATTCTTCTGCTGGCTGATTTGCCAAAAGTCTCTTGCTGAACTTTTTCAAAAATATTCTTTTGTGGAATATATTCTAGAATAACAAGTCGACCAGAGTCGGAACCCACTACTACAAAGTCCTTAGTACCTCCGGTCAACCGAAATGACATTAAAGATCTTATGATACCGAATATGTCCACAGTTAGAAGTGTATGAACTTTTCCAGTGTTTGTGTCCGTTCTCAGCAGTTCCAGAGTTTTGCCTCGAGAAATTGCAATTTCTTGAGATTTGGTACCGGAAAAGTTGCCGTGGACTGCATGAATGATGGCCGTGGCCTTTTGAAGGGTCATGTGGTACAGAAACATCTTGCCTGAAAAAAAAATGCATAGCTGTAAATACCGTGGAAGTGAATAAGTTATCAGGGAGTTATGAGAGAATATATTTTTCAAATCAAAGATGTTCCTTGCTTGGGAAAACCAAAAAAATATAATTACCTTCTTGGCACTATGTACAAGAATATTATTTTGGACAGAATGTTGCTCATTAATCTGTATTAAAAAACAGAGTACATATTCAAACTGTCCATATACTCAAATCTTGATATACTTGAGCAATTTCAGGTTAACCATAGTTTAAAAACAAAGCATTCGTTATCTTTCAGACAGTCTGGCAGACTGATTTTTTTTTATCCTTTACAATTTAGAAGAAAATTTCTTAAGCTTTCAGTATGATTTAACGTAGAACTTGAAAATGACGTGACACTAATTTATAGACGAATTATCAAATGTCATAGAAAAATATATTCCAAGAACAAAATATGCCAATAGCCGTAATTTCACAAAACCATAGGATAAAGGCATCAGGTTGTGAAAAACTATACCACAAAAATGATACGAGTCAACAGAAGAAAATCGACTTCACAATCTAAAACTCAAATTTCAATCACATACAAGTTAAAATTAACAAAATATTTACCAAAACCACTACAATGTGAACATATATAAATTATGGTACTCACTTGGTTATTCGATGGCCTTTTCAATAAGAAATAATTTACAATATATTTGTATTAAACAGAACCAAGCTTACTACGACCTCCATGTTTTAGCAAAACATGGAGGGAGACGTAACTCGAATACCAACTTGATAACAACGACGACCAGTTTAAAATGCGAGTGAATCAATTTCCGAATCGAGAAATGGAAACGAAAAACGGAAAAGGAAGAATCGTTGACATTCACTTTTGACACGAACGGCGTTGCCATTTATTTTTCATATAATCAAAACGGGTGGAATTGTTCTGTGCTATGGTGTCTGTGGGATTGGAGTGGGATAGGTTGGCGGGAGTTCATGAAAATATCTGATGGATCTGATCTGAGAAACGCGATAATGGTTCAAATGGGTCAATAGATGCATGCATCAGTAATTTAAGAACTCGTCTATTTTATATTTCATTGTTCACAACACAGTACTAAAACCTAGAAAAGAATGGTCATTCGGGTCACATAATTTAGAGTCATTCTGCATCAATAAAATACTTGCACTAGTAGATAACACATAAGGTTGGCGAGTATACACAAAAGGAATCAAGTCAGAACGGAAAATTATTGAAAGCTATTTAAAAATAGCGGATCTCAACTGAACGGTTGACTTCACCGAAATTATTCTCAAAATTGATAAATATCGAGTTACAACTTTATACTAAATCAATTTTCATTCACATATCACAACACACATATCAAATAAACTATTATTAGTTTGTCTGCATCTTGAAAATAATTCAAAAATTCAAAGTACAGATTTACTATGGAATTGAATAGTTACCTCTTATTTTCTTCAACAGTTTCCAAAAACGCCATTTGTTTTCGATATCGACAACGCTCTGTTTTGACCGCAGAAACTGGAGGAGGTCAATGAAGTTGGCGTCTTCAGGTAAGAGGTGCCGCCCTCAAGTGTCGTTTCTGATTGTTTCCTCTTCTGTGCTATGGATTCATGGATTCCTTTCTTCTGTCAATCGTGTTAAAGGGGGGAGAACAACTGTCTAATCTAATTAATCAAATTGTAGGTGAAAATTTTAATGGCTGCTCTGATTCATATACTTAGTAATCATCAAGTATGTTTACGTGAATATTTTAAGTTGAAGTGAGAATTATTGAAAATTTTGATTACTTCTTCTCGTAATCACCAGATTTATCTCAAAGTGAAGTGAATTGTTAAGTACCAAAGTATCGGCCGCTATTTTAGTAATATGAGAGGACGTTCTGGAAGAAGGTAACAAGTTTTACTTTGACGAATTATTTTTGGCTTTTCAATCAAGTTAGATTTGTATAAAACATTTTGTTTGAAATTTATCCAAACTTCAGAACCGGTAGTTGTCAATCATAACTGTTAAAGTCAGGGCCGCCATCTGAAATATCGATTACCCTGGAGTTCCTGGAACAAAATTATTGGGATCATTGGAAATCTAAAAGTCAACATTGGGGTCATTTTACTGACTTAGTTGTATGCTAGACATTCGGCTCTGATTTTTGTCAACATTGGGGTCATTTTACTGACTAAGTTATATGCTAGATATTCGGCTCTGATTTTTGCTCTTTGAGAACACAACAGTTTTATTGTCTTTTCCTTTTAATTTTTCATTAATCTTCTTCATAATGCTTGTTTACACACAGGTCCTTTGTTAATTGTTTTTCATATTCTTTTGAAATTTTGAAATGAACAAAAAGTCAATCTGGCATTCATATATTTTTCCTTGTATTCAAACGTTGAATTTTACATTAAAAGATATCTGAAGTTGCTCTATAAGTATTCAGGCTAACTGATAACAAGTTATTGCCATTGTACCGGGAATCACTGCTTAAATTACTGTCTACAGAGTATAAAGATGAGAAAAAACCAATAACTATAAAATGCGTTATGAAACTTGAGGGGAAAGGAGATAGACCTCTAACAGTAAATGGCAAAACAGAAAATATTGTTGCCCAAGTTGTACTCTATACCCCAGACTTCAAAATTAATCTCTCTGTAAGCAAAATAACAGAAAATGGAAATGAAGAACTATTCAGTAACCAAACCATGTATAATCTGTATTTCTGGAAAACAACTGGAATCAATGTCCACAAAAAAGGGAGAAGAGCAGCTTATCCACACTGATCTCTGTAGCCCAATTAAAGCAGAATTCACTGGTGGGGCTCAATAATTTCTTACCTTCATTGACGATGGCACAAGAAAAAGCTTTATTTCCTACGGAGAAAGGATGAAACTTTGTACTATTTACAAGAAGTTCTGAAGGAAAACCAAACTTCCAAAAGAATCGAAAGTCAATAAATTTAAATCTGGTAATATGATTTTTGAGTCATATTAATAGAATTGTTTTGAAGTGACTCGACTTCCTAAAATATATATTCAGCACAAAATGAGACAATCTGTAGAATTTGTTTCTTTAATTCTCAAATTGTACATGAATATTTATTATATTTGATGCTTGTACTATCATAAAAGGGGTGATCCCGTTCAATAAATAAATGAAATAAAAATTTATCAGCATTCTAGCCTGGAATTGATTGATTCATCTTTATAATCTAACTAATTGAATAATAAGACTTGGCCGGTGGGAGAGCGCAAGATGCGCAAACTAAGGGTCTGCTCCACTACCTTAGTATGGTATTGTTCAAATAGTTATTACTTGGTCGGTCGGTAGCCAAGCCGTTCGGCATGGGTGCTTTGTTCACTCACTCCAATTGACTGCCGTGTTGGTC
>WOGO01003241.1:0-14527 GCA_015342085.1 Leptinotarsa defecta | reverse complement strand
TTTCGTGGTAATTTCTGATATGGACCATTTTCAATTAAGCTGTTGACTCTCTCAAAATAATCTTCTTTATCCAAAATCACCACTTTGTTACCTTTGTCCGCTTTTAAATAAAAACAGTCCTTTTCTTCCAATCTTTTGATAACTTTCTGTTCTTTTCTTGATGAAATGTGCGGCTCTGCTCATATTTTTTGAAATTTGTTGTTTACATGCTTCGCGAACAAATCCTTTTGAAGTTTCCGGTAGTTGCTGAATAGAGCTTTCGATAGGTACGACTGCTTCTTCCAAATCCTTTTGGGGAGACCTGATGCCGTATTTCAAACCTTTACTCAATAAGGCTAGTTCCTCTTTATCCAAAGATTGAGAAGAGTGGTTTTCTACAATGTTGATGGTTTTCGAAGCCATCCGCTTATGCTTTTTTGAACTCAGTTTTTTCATTTTATTATTGAATGAAGGCATCTTCTTAATAAATTTTCCTTCAATCAACCTGAACATATTTCTTCGAAAATCATCCCATTGCTCGTTTTCGCTTAATTTAAATGTTATTTTCTTATATAAATCATATGCTTCCAGTTCTGGCATACTTCGTTTGCTGTACCGATTCTTGATTTCTAGTGTCAAATACTTTTGTTTAGCAAATAGTAGTACTTTTTCTGCAACTGGTGAATCGTTCCTAATGCTGACTTGGACAAATTTTGGAAAAACTGACCTCCGTAGACATGCTTTTAGAAACCAAATCCAAATTGGCATTCATCAATTTAATCCTAGTTGTGTACTTACGATATAAATTTAGTTCCGTTGACCTGGTAGCCAGCATGAATAACGATGAGATTGGAACCTTTGGTGCCAAACCAACCAAAGGTTCCAATCTCATCGTTATTCGACTTATGGTATTGTTATCTATTTCACAATTCACTTATGAAACAGTGTTTGCAGCTGTTCCACCACAATGGATTCAAAGTTTCCAGTAACTTCAAACAACAGACACACTATATTAATATTATAAACAATAATAATATTAGATTTTTTTGTTTGTACTGGAATAAGATTATGTGGTCCATTTATTCACTGAATGAAACGTCTATTTAGCAGATCAAAGACCCTAGACAAAAGACAGCCATCGACCTTGGGAGAAAAAGGTTTCTCGCCACCTCATAATATATACTCTCATACATTCTCGTAGGTATAATCGATTTTGAATATTTTACGATGCGGCAAGCGCTCGGGATCCGGGCTGCGATGAGATGATTCTGTTTGAACTGTTCATGAATATTTCCTCAATGACTCACAGATTGACTGATCGCTTATCGCTTTATAAACAAATCATTATTATTAAAAAATGTCGTCACAAAATGATCAGTGATTACTTGTTCTTCCTGGATGAAGTCTCAACACACCCACAAAATGAGGTTTTCAAAATGATCGCTACTTGAAGAATAATGAATAGTTCTTCACAGGTAACCGAAAAATCCTAGATTTTAAATTTTAAATAGCCATTTGGTATTGAAGTTTTCAAATTTCAGTCTCATAAAGAGGAGTAGTATCGATTTGTATACCTTTTTTTATCTTGATATGGATAATTTAAAAGGCGTAAATTTGATCTATTGTAAACAAAAACCAAGTCTGCATCACCAGGATATAACTAGGCTGATCTCAGTCATCACGCACGGTTTTTCTTTCGTGTAATTCAATGTTTATATGAATGTAGTTGTTTCGAGAGGAATTCTTCTTCCAGTTTTTGTCTAAAAGTTACTTGTTCGCATGATCTACCCATCTTTGTAAACAGTTTATTGATCGTTTTCTTCCTTTTTTTAAAAGATTCCCTCATTTTTTTGCATGAAGATGGAAAAGTAGAACTTCTCATACTGACACTTATCAGAAAACAACTGCTACCCTGGCTAATACCACAAAAGGCGTTGGATTACATCCGACCGGTGTCAGTGCAGGATTCTTCACTTAAGTTATTCCTGCATTTTGATGATAGACACTACCTTGCACTGACGAGTGACCAAACAGCCCGAAACCGGTGTGTTCCAATAATTGAAAATCTATTGCGGCAGTTGTATCGCCAAGATCATATGCAAGAATAAGTTCAGTGAAGAATACCTGCATTGACAGCTGTCATATAATCAAACGCCCTTCGTGGTATTAGCCAGGGGAATACTTGTTTTCTGATAGGTTTCAGTCCATTAACCTACAGTTTAGAAAGTTAAGGCTGGCCTGAATAAATTGTTCCTTACTGAAAAGTATCAGAAAACGTGAAATAGGATGTGAAGGTAAATGAATAAGTGGGATTCTATAGTTTGTATTATGAACAAAGAAGGTTGAAAAGTTGCAATTTTCAGAACTTTGGGTGGCTATAAGCCTGGAAATAATGAAGAACACCCTTTTTCCGGATTCGTAATCTACACATCCACTATTCAATATTACTGGAGTTTTTTCCCCAACACTAAACCGTTATTTTAGCACCTCGACACGTGTTTCGATCACCAACTGATCATCTTCAAGATGAATATCTTCCTCTGGAAGAGGATCCCTTGATTATCGAAACACGTGTCGAGATGTTGAAATATCTATTTGGTGTTGGGAAAAAACACCAGTAATATTAATTATTGCACCAAGGGTTCCAAACAGTGCATCATAAGTACATCGACTATTGTTCAGTACTTCCCAAAATTCAGAAAACATTGAGCCTCATGGATTCATAGTGTTTCACTTCCATCTTTTCATAAGTGATACTACAAACAGTTTTGTTTCCTGTACAAGTCTGTACAGGTCCTTAGCTGGATGTTTAGCATATTTTTTCAGACATAATTTGAATTGCCCATAAATAACTGTCCTCCAGTGATCCAAAACGCATAAAACATAATGAGATTTCTCTCTGGACAATGTCCTGTATAGAGACAATTTATTCCGTTCCTCACGGCACTTCCATACCGATTGCAACCTTTATAAGAATATTGATCCGTTCATTTCGTTGAGGTCGTTGCATAGTTTATACTGTTTTTGTATTGTCATTCTGGAATTGCATACTCGTGATAGGAGTAACAGCAGGTTTGCATTTGGCACATGAACAAAATATACGATCAAATGGTCAAAAGTTGTATGTGTCGTAGTTTCTGATGGTTTTTTGTTAAATTTGTACTAGCATTTTAATATTATACCGTTGTGGAATGGTTATGTAGGAGAAATGTAATGGTCATTATTTGGTAGCAGTATAAATCAAATCAACTGACTGAACAAAATATGGAAAATAATAGAATACGGCATACTTACTTTTTATTGCAGATGATTCTGTAGGCGTTTCGTTTAACTGTAAAAAAACATAAAATTTTGAGTTTCCATATTAACATTCCAATCTATTTGCGATAATTATTGAAAATTAGAGTGATTAAATAATAAATGTTGAATTGATTACGATAGATTGATGACATGAGTCTTGTGAAAGCGTTGAAAATTTGGGCGCAGCTGCAGCTTTGAAAATAGGAAATTATAAAAAATTTTAAATATTCAACAAAACGACCTTCGAAATAATGTGGATTGTGAAAGGTTATGTCACCATAAAACAGTCAGAAACTCATTAAAATTATTTAGAATGAACGAGAGAATGAGAATGTCGACATCAGAATTGGAACTTGTGAAACTTTGACGGATATTTAAAAGAAACCTAAACCACAAGTTCGTACATGGAGAAGTTTTTTTTAGCCTTAGATTAGATTTTTTGTAGCAAGGGATAGTTTTTCAATTTCAGTGAAATGTATTTTTTTACTTATGAAACACAGAAAAAACATTTCATTTCTGATATTTTATATATTGTGTCGATTCGAAAAAAAATATGTTTGAATAAACTTTGCTAATTCTTCTCTGTTTGGTGAAATTCGAGCTTATTTCTGTTTTTGAAATCGAAACTAGTCGCAAGCGACTCCGTTTGGTGTAAATCCGTCTTAACAGATTCAACTACGGAAAAACTGAATTGTGCTGTCAATAATACCATCATCAGATATCTTGATCGTTTTATCAAGTTCAAAATAAGCACAACAAATGTAGGAAAACAAGTTCAAGGTTAACCATATCTCCGATTTGAATAGAAAGATGCAACTTTCAAAATGTTGACCCACTTCAAAGCCTGGCAGAATTCAATACAGTACGACAAATAGTGTGAAGTAATGGTTGCCGTATTGAATAGTGTATTATCGCAAGTAGAATGTTGATTTGTGGAATACTGCGCGGGACATTTTCCTGAAGGTCATATTATCACCCAACAGCAAAACAATATTACGTTGAGGTTTACATATAAAAGATTTATTTCGAACGTTGTCTAAAACGGTATAACTACGTTATATTTACCTTGGCAAGACAAGGATTGGACGTGTATTTGTTATCCAAATCTATCCGTGGGGTAGCAGCCATCGCCGTCAGAGGTGTTGTTGGAAAAATCATTTCCTGAAATTAAAAACACACTGAACAATTTGTAATCCCGAGAAATCATCTAGATATAATTAACGTCGGCATATGTTTTCTGTTAATCCTAAAAGTAACAACATTGTTTGCAAACAACTTTTGTACTGAAAGGACAATCAAGGTCAATGATAATTAATCCATAATTCCAATCGCCTGCGATTTTATGATGCCCACATCGGATTTTAATATTCTTGAATGTGGAATTATAATAAGATATCTTCACAAAAGTATTATCATTTTCTACAACAAAAAAAATATGAATTGATTATCTTGAATTGATGAAAGTAACTAGGGAGTACCAAACTTCACTCAGCTTAACCATTTGTGTTATTAAATGAAACAAATTTGTGTATTGTGATAACTGAATGAAATATTTATGCCCGAGTTATTATTTTATATTTATCTGGTTGCGAAAGATCAATCAATCAGTCAAATAATTCACCATACTCGTACATACTATAACAAATTAAAGAATTAACTGTGTTAAACAAATTCATTTCCAACAATATTTCAATAATCACAAACTAATTCATTCATTACAACATTCAGCAACTAACGCTTAATTTATTTCCACTATTTGAATTTCTTGTTTAGCCGCTCGATTCAGTTTCTGAACTGCCCTCTTGGGTCGTGACGGCGTGCTTTTATAATGTAACGGTCCTTTCTTTTTTTTCTGGAAGAAGCAAGCAACCATTTCATTATTTTCAGCAAGCTTATGAATGGTTTTCAATTCTTCCGGTTGTTGGGGTTCGTCAGTTTCCTGACGGTCCTCGATTGAAAATGAATTGTGGAAAACCACGACGAGTAGTTCATCAGAATCCAGTGTGTCTAGAATAGCTTCCCAATTCGGTTTTGAAGATTTGTCAAACCATATAAAAAAACAAAGATCGAAAACTAGATTATTTTATTATCAGTTTCTGGCATAGATGTCTGCACGATATTATTCCACAATTGAGTTGTTCATCATTCTTCTCTCTATTAATCATTTACTACTGATTTGTTTTACACACTATATTCTACTTTATAGGTCTTATATATTTCAGTTTTTTTGTATTTTGTTTAATAGTAACTGATATATTTGTATAATATTTATATATATTTCAAATAAATCTATTTCTATTTCATTTGAATTGACCATCACAGAATTGATCATAATTGACGATATCAAAAAAAGACTGACGTAAAAATATTGTGACCACAGAAGAAGTGGGAATAAATTGAAAAATGGCCCAAGAAGAAAACGCAAATTCATTTCCAAATTTATTTATCAACAAAACAAACGTGAATGACATGAACAGAATCATAAATAAAGAAGTACGGAATGAAAAAAAACCTTCTGAAAGAAAACGGGACGAATTTGACGGCCAAGTTTATGAACAGCGAAAGAAACAGTCTTATAGAGTAGAAGATTATGCTAGAACCATTTTCAATGAAATTATGTTTTGCTCAATAACTGTCCATTGATGTAACATTATAAACATAAAGTTTTAGAATACTTTGGTGAACAAAAGGATGAAAATAATAATATAACAGTTCCAATAATGGAAAAGAAAGGTTTTGGCTCTCTACTTCTCTATCTGTGTACAAAAACAATGTGAACAAAAATTTTCTGAACAAATGAAGAAAGCAATCTATTGAAAAAAATTAACTGTATACAAAGATGGGTAGATCATTCAAAAAAAGTAAGTTTCAGAGACACACTGGAAGAAAAAACCTTCTTGAAACAGCTACTTACATATAAACGTTGAATTATATTTTCGAAAGTAGTGTTTCTTTTGTGTAATTCGATATTTATATGAAAATAGTAGTTTCAAGGGGGCCTTTTCTTCCAGTTTGTGCCTGAAAGTAAGTTAGTTGCATGATCTACACCTTATTTTGAAATTGTTTGCTTCCATTATATTTCTGAATAGTGCCATAACCCCCAAGAAAAAAAAAATGGAGACGCCTTTGAGAAAGCGACAACGCCAATTACCTAATAATACAGCCATTGTATAAACAAATTAGGCAACATTAACTCATAAGGATTCAAATCACTCCTCGATTTCATAAAAGATTCACGATATAGAGACGTTTCATGTGGGATAATGATTTTGACAAGCAAACTTTCCACTCAAACGAAAACGATAACAAAATACCAATCAACATTTTGTATTTTTATTATTAACCCGTTTTATGGTCGGTTATTTTTACAAAGCCATTTTCCACTTTATGGTTACTATCGAGTGATTTTATAAGCATGGCTCGAGCTGTGAAATGTGGAGTTAACATTCGGGTGTGCATCGTATACAGGTAGCGACAGCTATCGGTAGAGACAGAAATCGGCAGTTTGCTTTCAACTTGAAATCACCGACGTGTTTTACCTGTAGCGTGAATTTGTTCGGCCTTTTTTTTACAACGATATATTAAAACGGTAAGGGTGAGAGGTGTTCATGAGTCGAGATTTCATTTATTGCCTCTTTGATGTTTTATAAGCCGGATGAATTTATGGCATGTACTGAAAATAGTTTTGGAGATGTCAGTTTCTGCAAAAGTTTTTTTCTACCATAAATATTGATTATAGAGGTTGAAGGATAATCTCATTTTTACAATTTGAGACCAAAATATGTCTAGCCACCAATAAAATAACTAGTACTTTATTTCTGTCGATTGAAAATTAGCTGTTTATTGTGTTGAAAAACTTGAGAATAGCGATGATTTACATAAAATCTGTATGAAATGAAGGTGATCTGTGATTTGAAAAGTCATGTATCAAAAATAAATTTGCTGATGATCGTAAAAGCATATTTTGAAGAGGGCTCGTTTTTCTACACTTTTTCTAAGTTTCTAATATTTTACAGTCTGAAAAAATAGCACGATTAAAAGATAATTTGACGTTCATAAGTGTAACAAATTTCAGCTACGTAGTATGAATTTTTTTCTGAAGCACATATTAATGAAATACATTACAAAAATACTAAAATAATCGTATATTGTTAAAAAACAAAAGTTTACTGAAAAATTACCGTATACTATAAATTTGCAGACTATATTAATTGTAAAACTATAGCTAACTATGACACATCAAAGCTATTAATAACAATACGAACGCAAATATATTAGATAAACCTATATCACCATTCGAAATTGCCTTATTCGTTCACCATCAAACCGATGACATTAAATGAAAGTATCAGAATTAGCAATAGCGCGTACGTTTATAGAAGAGTTTATTCATACGGAACAACCCATTTATGTCGACACCAGCCGCAAATATCACAAAGTAAAAATCATATATCCCACATTGACTCTAACCAGAATGTTGCATTAGAGGAGTCGGTGCCTATATAAATTTCAATAATCGACAAATACAAATGTCAAACGATCACTTCCAGTGGCGGGGTCGCATGAGGTTTGGAGGTTTACACTATGGAAAATTATGCAATATGGAATGGGCATATGAATAGTATTTTATGACATTTATGAATTCATGAGGAGCAAGACGAATTAACGGTAGAAAAAACGAACATTTCGATTGACATATTTGACACTGATTGGGACATTCGACGTAACTACGTAAATACATTGAAAAATCTTATCAATCGACACTTTAGGAATCTGTGAATAGATTTGGAGAAGACTTTTAATTCAGAATATTTCCATTATTCAGTGATTTATAAAAGGAGATTTAGTAGTAACTTACCTAGTTACCGACGTGATATATATTACGGTGATGGATTTATAAGTCTTAAACATTGAAAATGAATATAATTTTCTATATGGATTTATTCATACATGAATAATCGTGAGTAATCGGCTGTTTTCATTTCATTTCACATTAGTTAGCCTAACAAATCATTATCAAGATTTTTTTTTCAAGAAGATCTGATAATATCCCCCTGATACTAAAAAAATCTCATCAATAGATAATTTTAATTCAAGATAATTTCTTTGAGGCTCTTCTAGGTAGGTGGATTCTAGAAGAATCGCTTTGGATTTTTACTCATTTTCAGGCTTGAGATTGAGCTAGCAGAACCCAACACGGAAAAAATATTTTGTTGAATCAGACTACGACATAATTTTGGGCTCGTATTCCTCCTATTCCATGTGTCGGTTTTTTTGTTGAAATCACTGGGTCGTGCTTTACTGTCAAGCTGGCAAAACGAAATAGAAATCCTTCACGTTTTGGAAATTTTGGACTTGCAAATATTATAGGTTCATTTTAGTCTCCTTCATCACCCCAACGAGGAGTTTTTCTTTCTCGTCTGAACTGAATCAACGATAGGGAGAATTGATATTTCTATGGTTTGGTTCTTCCTGCCCAAAACTTTATATCGGGCAAGCGGGGAGAACGTTTCCCAAAAGAATAAAAGATCATAGGAGTAACGAATGTGAAGACACATTTGCAAACCATTTTTTGCCAGAAGGGCACGATTGCAAACGACTATGGAGTATTATATATAATATTTGATAGTTAAAGCTCTGAATAGGAATATTTGGATAATAAAAAATTCAAAAAAATCGAAAATTCACTGAATGACCAACTAGAATTGAATACTGATAGATGATACGTAAATAAAGATAATTTTCACATGATTATTTAGGCGAGTTTGTAAAATTTTTACGATTATTCGAGAAACGATTCTTTCACGACTAAAATGATAAGATTTTTTTGATATTTTCGATTTTCTATACTAGTGGGTACAATAAGTTACACTTTCAACTAATAAAAATCATCAATAATGAGTCACAATATCAGAAGGTGACCAAATTTGTGTGATTTGCCCGAAATTCAATAAAGATGACGGACAGTGATCATTGAAAGTTCGTATCAACAACATCCAGACACGCGTTTGTAATACTTGCGTTAGCGGGTCCCAGGAAAAACTACGCCACTGGCTACAATTGTTCGTCGAGATGCAAATATCATCCAAACGAATGGTTATCGATTATAATGAAGTGCTGCGTTATTTCGTCCGCGATGGGTAGTATAAACATCATTCTAGACGAGGAAATTATTTGAAATTTGGTTCGTGTGCTAATCAATCACGTATCGACTACAAATTAACACATTTATCTAATGTTCATGCGTGATAAAATCGTTGTGTACCTAATTAATTTTTATCAAGTCTTTTTTTTTGCGTTTTAATGGGGAATTACACTGTCCAGATACGACGTCTATCGAAAATATTAGAATCAAGACAAACGGTAAAACAAAAACAAGTTCTTCCAGCTGTGGTTCAGCAAAAATTCAAGTTTATGAATTTATCAAGGTCAAATTTATTCGCAGTGGTGCAACTTAGTTGAAACAACTCAAAAACAGTACTACGGAACACGATGTCAGAAGTCAATCATAAAACACCCAAAAAATTTGACAGATGTGAGAAATCGTCTGAATAACATTGAACACTTCATTTGAATTTTTATTACGTTGATGAATTTCATATGTTAATTGATGTAGATAATTTTTATTTGAATGTAGATAATATATATCAGAGAAGTGAAAGGTTATTTGTATAATTTTGACTTGATAATCCATAATTTCCTTGATTCAAATGCAAAAGATAAGAATATATTTCGCCTCAATGATTTCTTGTTAAAACATGAGTTTAGTACTTTTGATATATCTTCAAGAGATAATTTTATCGGACATAGACACGTATTTCGGGCTTTTAGCCATCGTCAGTATGGATCAGCCAAGTGCAAGAATGGACAACACTTGGTTGCCGAAATAAGTACAAATGCAGAAGCCAGCCGCACATTTTTGGTTTCGGATGACACGCAGGTAGCTATAGCTACGGATCCAGGAAATCGTACACATATAAATCTCTTGGATTTATATCAAGACACTCGACATTCTTCACATCCGGATGATTTCCTGGACCCGGATGCCACCTTCGTGGTATTTTTGGTAGTATTCTTCTATACATAAGATCTAATAAACGAAACCACAAATGTGCTGGCTTCTGCTAATGGTTCCGTATTGGCCCAGGTTGTGTGAAATTAACTTTCGATTTGTTATAGAGAAATTGAGAGGAGGAATAGGAAAATGAAAGTTTTGACATTCTATTTCTCCATCTTTATACCTTCCAAAGAAAGAAAGAAAGCATTCAATTTAAATAAATGAACTTTATATATGTAGAACATAAAACTTTCAGACATAAACTGGAAGAAAAGCCCTCTCTAAACAGGTACTTTCATATTGTTGTAGATCATCCCCTAAAAATTAAATAACACCGGCTGCCGCTGGTCATCATAAATCAATTGTGACGTGACCAAGACCGCGCCCAACTCGACGAACGCTCCCGACCGTTCCACCGGCTTCGATGAACTTCTCTGAGGAATTCTCTACCGGTTTCGGGATAGTTCGTTTGCCGTATATAAGCGCGACCCACAGCAAGATTGTAGAAGTTAAGTTTAGTGGACAGTGCGGTACAGAGCGATCTAATAAGGCGACAGATATTTTATTAGTTAAAGTTTTAGTTATAGTGTTTGGTTGTATAACAGTTGAATAAAGTTGAGTTTGATTATTGTACAATGTAGTCAATTATTGGTATATCCACGGGGAAAAACGTAATAGTATAAACATTAAATTACATGGAAGAAAAATATTTTCGAATCAAACTATTTTTCATGAACACTGAATTATACAAAAAACATTTTTCCTCAGTTTGTATTCCAAACATTCGTACAAAGATGGAGGAGAAGAAAACCAAAACCTTTCTTTCCCAAAAATATCTAACCAATACTTTTTGGCAGATAGATCTTTCAATCAAAAAAACGTACCTATTTCGTGAATAGGTACGTACCGTATTTCGAGTATTCAACACCCACTTTTATTCCAAAACTCCTCGTTAATTATATGTGAATAAATTTTCATTGGATTGTCATTGTTTGTAGTTTTATGATTTAATGGATATGTAAAGCAAATATCAGCCTACTGCCCAACTATTGTGGTTTCCAGATATTTTAAACGCAAAATACTGTTTCATTGTTATTTTATAAACGATGTTGTTGGTTCGCATTCAATTAGTTCATAATGGAACTCGGCCGTAAATTCAGAATGACAGTAATATGAGACTATTCCTGAACTGGCAACAAGTGATTACATACGGAATTTTTGGTATTCATTTCCGGCTGCTTATCGCTGATCTCTAGAAAGAAATGAGACATCTCAATGGGTTATTACAGCAAATGCAAGCATGAACACATTTAAGTTGTGTTTAATTCATGAGATTTTCAAATTCACTTCGAAAAGTATTCAAATTGATGTTTCAAATGTTGCGCCTAGAATGCTAGATCTGAGTTCAGGTTAGTAGTATGGGGGAAGAAGAAGAATCATATCAATAGTGGCAAATTGAGGCAAAATATAAATTATAGTTCAATACCACCTCCACAAGCCCCATAAGAAACAGTTGTTTTGTTATTTATTTATATAGAGAAAGATAGGTTAGCTGCACAAAATGTCATGTCACAGAATGTCTCGGATCTCGGAACATAAGTAAACAGAAGAGCACGCCTCTGAAATATGTCATCATTGTTTGTCTCATACAGGTAACAGATTGATTGTCCTTTATTAGCTATAACCGATGTTGCCAAACGGTGAAATAAAAACGAATCCCTTTGAATGTTGAATGCATTATTTCATTCCTCTTTTCTTTAAGTATTTAAATAATTTTTTAAAGAAAAAGGTTGAAATGATAAGTTTAAAATGCGTTGTTTTAGAGCTCTTTTATGAAGACTACTTGATTTTCGTCAGGAGGAACATTCCCCATTGTTACTATGTTCGTTCAGTAACATCGGACATAGTTTCAGAGTGTCTATGACTATCTCTACAATATTGATGCTGAATACAAATAGCGAAAACTCCATAAAAAATGAGATATTTGCAGAAAATGAGCAAAAAACCGATATTTGTGACCTTTGACCTTATATTTTAATAAACTCTATGCATCCAACAAACAAAGCAACCCAAACAAAGATATATGCGTGATCAAAGTATGATCACCACACACATTTGCATCTACTGGGTAAAATAAGCGAGCCTCCTGACGCTGGCCAATCTGATTTAACTGCAATCGACTGGTGGAATTCATTGTTATAGTGCCGGAGTAGTCAGTTACGTTTTAATGCCTGTGGTGTGTACATGGCTCAGTGATATGGCTGAAGAAACTGCTGATTTGTGTACGTACAGTCCACCAAAAAAATTCCTATACCCAGCCGCACATCATTAAACAAAAATAAAATAAAATTTCGGTCTTTCCTTAGTGCGACTCTGTACAAGTAGCCTTGTCTGGGAGATCACGCTACCATATGTAGCTTTTGAGTCAACTTTCAGGATGTCAAAATACAAGTTTATACGAGTTTATACCTGGTTATCTCTAATACCAAATAATTCGTTATAAAAAGTATCGCGCGCTAGTATTTCCGCCAAATGGGGAAAGTTAAATTAAAATTAGCGATCAACATTAGGAACCCTCTGAAGTCACGCAGCGTGAAGATTTCCAGATGGGTAAAATAATTTCTCGACTTTCTAGCCCATGAACTGGAGAGGAGGTTCACACACCCACCTTAAATATGTTGTCGACATCGGCGGCCGCAGGCGTAGCGCAGGGAGGGATTTCCCTTGGACCAGCCATAGGTACTTGACTCTGAAACGAAAAAGTATGATAAAATATATTTTTATGTCATATTATAGAAAATATTACTTGAAATAATGAAAATGTTTCGCTAAAATAAAAATGTTGTGTTGTACAGTCCATTTCCTTAAGCAACGGAATAGTAAATAATTTTCAAGTAGCTGTTTCATAAGCGTACACAACTGAGTAGGTTGAAAAGTGAAGAATGTATCACCTAAAAATGTTTTTCTTTTTGAATTTTGGTGAAAATATTCATTATTTCTATGAAAAGCACTTGATGTACCTATCACATACCTACATGGCATGACAATATGATTCGATCCGATATAATAGTGCTCTAATTAGGTACTTTATTACTTGAAGAATATAAATTATTGACGAAGCCCTTGCGTCTCAATCAGGGTTTCTATTAATAAATAATACTTCTGAATCAAGTGTTTTTGATTAAATATCCAATTGCACGTCACTGCAGGTGATAAAACGACTCGAAATCACATAAAATATTCTGTTTGTGATACGAAAACAGGGTGAATCTAGTAAAACATTATCCCTCTGGTATACCAGCTGTGGCAAATCACCAAAATTTGTTTGAATAATAATAATAATAATAATAATAATAATATGCTTTATTGCCCAAAGAACATTTTGCATTTGTGCATTCATATAACTTATCACTATTAGGAAACAGAGCATAAACTTGTATTATAATATTTGAGTGACAGACCAACCGGCAATTTAGACGACCGCAGTGACGATTTGGGGTTAGAATCTGCGACCGATTCCTGGAAGAATGGTCAGAAGCAAAGAGGTCGTTTCACCGAAACGGCTATAAATCTCACGCGCCAAGAACTATACCCATTTCATAAATAATAAATCTTACTCGAGAGAAACGCCGAGAGCCGACTCGAGGAAAAATAACGGCCTTTATCGGATCGAGTATGATGCCGGAGAAATTCAATAAAATAGCCACAAAACGTCCATTACGCCTTTTTACCAGCATTTCCATATACCGAATCTACCCCTGAAGTATTGAAAACTATAGATGCGCTGAACCTGAAGGTTTTCATCAACAATTTGAGTAAAGTTCTGTGTGTAGTGTAGAGTGCAAATTACTCCAACTTTATATATTTATACCGTCAAAAGACTACTCAACAGTCCAATCGATTGAAGAATAGGACTACTTCGCTTTTAGATAAATCTGCTAGGAGCTGTAAAGACGAAGACAACCAGAGCTGGAAAAAAGACAAAACAAGTTCTCTTTTAGAGAAGTTTGCCAATCTAACATGGCTGGTAGAGTTTGAACGAGGTCCTACGAGCTGCAAAGTTGAATATCGCAGAAACAACCATGAAACAACCAGAATTTGTAAAAAAAACTTGACACTAGGATAAAACAAGAAATTTTCAAGTTGTCTTTTGGAAATTAGTAATGAATTACTATGCTTATGTGAATTCTC
>WOGO01003240.1:0-14583 GCA_015342085.1 Leptinotarsa defecta | reverse complement strand
GAATCCCTCTAGATAATCATCAGATTATGAGACAGCACGTCTAAAACATAAAGATGAACCATATATATCTCAATCTGACGCGCTTGAGTATTTCAAAATGGCGAATTTTTTTTTGCACATTATGATAATGGCCGCGAGTTTGCGTCAGATCGAAATCGTCAGATTATTGAGTGAGAGCTTTTTTTGTTTCACTCAATACCCCCTTAGAAAATCTGACGAGCTCGATTAAATTCTTTTTCTTTTCACTTTTAACCCTGACGTACAACCACCCACATCATGCAAACGATCAGATTAACATACCAACATCAATTAAAATACGTAGGACATTGATGCTATCAATATCTGACGCGCTCGAGTATGTCCATGCAACATATTTAAAAATCTATAGCTGCTTCCCCCACCGATAAAAAGGTATATATTATATAACATTTTTTTCTTCTTATCATCTAAGCTTCGCATCTATTTGTGAAAACGGATGCCTGCGATTTCGTGACATCGAATTCAACCTGGTTACTTTCACTTCAATTCGGAATCACCTATAGATCCTTATTAAGGTATGCAACCTTCTGCTGCCGGTGAATATGTGCATTCGCAGCCGATGTCCTGAAAACCAAATGGAATAACGAGAGAGGTGTGCTATCGTCAGCAAAGCAACCTACTGGATTCTTGTTTTTTTCCAATAAGTCGAGAGTTGGAGACATATGGATCCCTGGGGAACACCAGCGTTGATAATAAAACTATTCGAGAGATATCCATCGACGACCACATTCAGGAAACGTTCTTTCGGGAAGCTTGGGAGCCTTTCCAAAATATTTTCTATTCCTTCAGGAAGCAGCTCACAAATTGAGATGACATAAAGCTATTCAAGTTCCTAGTAACTCTCATTTTGTTATTAAGTAGAGAAATGTTTGGAAAGTATCAATTGTTTGCTATATTACAAATTTCTGGTGTTTTCTTTTTTCAGGTACATTCTTTTCGTAAGAAACTGTATATTTTAAAACAAAATGTCGTTTGACGTATGAAAAGTGAAATATTATCGAAACAACAATAGTAACACATGAAAAATTATTAATTTGCTCATCTGTGATTGGTCTCGAAGGTAGTGAGTTAGGAATTTGCCAACTGTGATTGGTTCGAAGGTGTAAGTCTTCAACAATTTTCCCAACAGGAAACGGTCACATAATTGACCACTTCATCTACAGTCAAAGAAAAAATAAATGTTTTCTGAACAAGCTGCCGCCCCTTACGAACGACAACCCTCCGAAGTCGAGCTGGGGATTGATGAGGTCTAACATTTTACCGTGCGATTCCTATCAAGTTGAAAGGACTTCTGTTCATATCTAATAATGATCTTCCTAATAGATTTCTGGGCCATTAAAGAAAATAAATATATAACATTTCTACAAGAATTTAGGTTAACATATAAACGAACTGACAACATTCATAAACAAAATTGATATTTCGATACTTCGTAAAATAAGGAACGCGGAGTAACACCACTTATCTCTGTTAACGGCTAATTAAATTTGCATTCATTACTATTAAACACAAAAAATCCAGAGTGTTGCTTGATCGCGGTCAAAGAAGATGCCTGTAATAGGATAATGCATAACGCGGCTGTTGGGAAAATGGAACATCGCATTAATCAAGCTGAGTGCTTTTGTAGGGAATTTAATGCCATCGCTTGAATGAAGTAACTTCGTGTATAAATAATTGTACGAAATGATGTATATGATGGAAATGTTGGATACAAGGGAAGAGTGAAAAAATTCAAACAATCAAGTGAATGTAAAAAAATAACTAACCGTTCTGAGGATGTCAAGCATAACAGGGGAGAGATTGACCCAGTTTAAAAAACATGGTTGTTAGAGTTCAGTTAGTGATTAGGTTTAATATTTCTTCTTTCAAATTTTTTCGCAAGTCAGAGACATACTCAGTTGTTTTGAAGCTCAACCCAAACTGTCGGCATCAGAATAGCCAAAACTGAACTGAATTATGGTTGTTATTACGTAGTTACTGTATGAATGAATTTTAAGAAATATATCCACTGTCACAGGAATTGGGAAAATTGTCTTTCACATATATTCAAAAATACTTGTTGTTACAAATTTTAATAAAAGAAAACATGAACCAACGGAACCGGGTACTGTCACCTCAACAAACTCAACAGCATAGAAGTATACAAATACAGGGTGTCAATTTGAAAACTTCCAACCCTTAATATATTCCTTCCAGTAAACAATGTGAGGAATCGAAAAGACAGGTTAATTGTATTGTCAAATGGGACACTTTCAAGGACTATTTGTAGATCTCGTGATTCAACCCCCTAGGAGGGGTAGATGTTACCCTCAGAATTTTAAATGGGAGAAGGGTCAAATGGCACATCATTTCGATTGGCGTTCAATTCTGCTCCAATGATACCCTGAGTTTTTATTTTTTATGAACATTTTCCGAAAAATAGGGTTCTAAACTAACTGAAGTAATTATTAGTAAGCCTATACTGAGATGCATGGTTTGACCAGAACTGGTAAGAGTATTAGGTGGAACCGTTCCATGGGTAACATTAGCCATTAACAATTAATTTACATGAAAAAATAGGCTAATAGTAAAACGTAGATGGTCGTATAGTTATGTTTAATGAATGCTGAATTTTTAATTCTCATCCCAGAAAGTGTACAGATAGCCGTCCTTTTTTGCTACTTCTACTGTAAAAAGTTTTCAGGCAAAAAATTGGTTCGCAAATTTAAACGATGTGGTAGTATTGTGCATACATTTGTACCTGAAGGACTATTTAGTGATTACTCCAATAAGTAGGTATATGAAAGTCTGAAAATGATTCACATTCTTCAAGACAGAATGAAAATTATTGTAATTTATGGAAGAAGTTGGAAATTGCGCACGAATGGCGCCATGTCTTTTTAACGAAAGTCATATAAATTGTAATGTGAGTCACCGGTATGTGCTTGATTTAGCGAAAAAGTTTTTCAAAACTAGTTCAGTGACAAAAAATAACCCCAGAGTACTAAATAAAGCAGCTCAAATTGAAGTTTTGGGTACATTTGCTGCAGAGCCTACGAGCTCCTTACGATCAGTATCAGAACAGACGGGAATATCACGCGAGACTGTAAGAACAGCATTAAAAATGCATAAATTTCATCTTTATTCTTCATCCATATTCTTCAAGAGCTCCACAAAAATGATTATGATAGAAGGATAGCGTTTTGTGAAATCATGTCTCATTGAGTCAATACTGGTAAATGTCTGTTTCAGCGATATATTCACTATATGAGATCTAAATGATAATTTAATATCAAAAGTAACACCAAGGTCTGTTATTTCTCGAATTCTGTTGAGTTTTATACCGTCCATCTCGTAGCTGTACGTTATACTGACTTTTTTCCGGGAGAAGGTCATAGTATTACACTTTTGAACGTTGAATAACAATTTGTTCTTTTTTGACCATTCAACGATGTTATTTATATCGTTTTGTAGATATATACAATCTTCAACTGTTGAAATTCTTCTAAAAATTTTCAAGTCATCTGCATACAAGTAGCAAGATGATGTGATATTTTGTACAAGACTGTTGATAAAATAAATAAAAAAAGGACCTAAGTTGGAACCTTGGGGAACTCCAGACGATGCAATAAATGGAATGGACTTATGCACTTTCACTATCACACTTTGTTTTTGATTAGATAGATATGAGATGAAAACCAAGGTCATATTCTAGGGTTCTTAGAATAATTGGTTGTGAGACTTTATCAAAAGCTTTAGCAAAGTATGTGTATATTATGTCCACTGGAGCACGACTATCCAAGTGTTCAGCTATAAATTGGGTAACATTGCTAAGATTACTAACAGTGGGTCTTTTTTTCATAAAGCCATGTTGGAACTGTGATAATTGATTTTGATAATTAATTCAATGTCAATATTAAAATATCTGTTTTAAGAGGGCTTTTCTTCCAGTTTGTGCCTGAAAGATATGCATGATCTACACATCTCTGTGTAGAGTTTATTCTAAAATAAATTGCTTTTTTTCATTCTTTGGAAGTTTCCTACATTTTTTGTGAATTTACCCTTTTCAATTTAACATGTCATTGATTTCTAGGACGCGGTAGCAGACATCCAACACTATTCAAATTTTCAAAACAAAAACAATTCCGTGTAGGTATTTACGTGTGTTGAGAGGATAAATAATAATTGAGTGGTCGTCATGGTGTGCTGTGAAGGAAGGACCGTCGTCGAGCACAGTAGAGGTGGTTTCGGATCGATGTCGAAGCCGTTATTCGGACGACAGCCCCGCGTCACTACGGTCTGGCTCACTCACTTGTCTTGGCATTTATTTTGAATTGACGGTTCAGACGCTTCCATCATTCTGATAGTTTTGTTATCCCCGCATTCGATTGCGGGTCCAGAATGCTGGAAATGTCTGGTAATAACTTTTTGGATAAAGTGTTAATCGATAGAGGAGCAGATAGATAGGCTTTCAAGAACATTCATCTGATTCATTTTCGCCGACTGAATGCTTGTCGCGATACAGGGCTGCTCACTCCGTAGTTTCATTGTGGTGATTCCTGTGAAAAAACTAGCTGACCCGGCAAACGTTGTTCCGAACATTAAATTATTTCTATAGGGTTTCAAATTTGATTTTCGTTAGAAAAATTCTGGATAGGGAAGCCCCAATCTCCTAGTGATATAAAATATTCTTGGCGACTCATTCTTATACCTACCAACTATACACATAAATTTCAGAAGAATCGGTCTAGCTTTTCCGAAAAGTGTGATAACAAACCCGTTGACACGAGATGTTAATAGTAGACTGTTCAAAAAGTAAGGTGAATGAATGTTCAAACAAAGAGTACGACTCTGCAGATCTCTTACCATCTGATTCGGATCCCAGCGAGGTAGGCACAATGTATATGCTCAGCTGCTTCTTTATTTTCCAAACACATATTTTCTTCCAACCGTCCGAGTCTTTGCATATGATGATTCAAATGACAGTGACCTGTAAGAAGGCCTGTTAGACATCGTAGTTCATCCCTACTGTAGTTCAACAACTGTTTGGTATCAAGCTTTGAAGGGTGAATAAACGCTTCGGAGTGAGCCAATCCTGGAAGATTCTGCCAGAAGTCCATAAATCTTTTTGCCATCCAGGTGTTCAGTGTATGTTTGGCAAAGCCCAAAGCGATGCCAATGACAGGTTCTGGTCCGATGAAGCCACTTGCAGCACCCTCCTTTGCGAAAGAGTCAGTAGCTTCATTGCCTTCCACGCCAGAAGGCTAGGAATCCAGACCAAAGACAATCTGTTAAGTCTTCCTATCGAGGAGAGTCGTTTTTGGCAGTTTGCTACCAATTTAGACGTTGCATGGTAAGAGCCAAGAGCTTTCAACGCCACTTGACTGTCCGAGAAAATTTTTATTGACTTGTGACTCAGGTTGGATTTATCCAATCTCTCCGCACACAATTCAATAGAGTAAATTTCCGTTTAAAATACAGTCGCATAAGTTCCTAGACAGGTAGATAACTCTGTCCTGGGTCTGCGACTAAAAATACCTGCACCAGAACCGAAAGGTATTTTTGATCCATCAGTGAACCAACAACTATCTGCTCTTAATATTTCCTTCTCCCGGAGGATCCAGTCCTCTCTATGGTTTAAAAAGACTAAAAAACACGATTTTATGGCATACGAAACTAAAAAATGAAAAATAAATATAGTTAAAAAATCTAAAAAACACGCTTGTAAAGAACATCGAATTAAAAAGTTAAAAATATTTTTTTAAAATGAGCTTGAAATAATAACGAACGAAAAATACTAGTATTATTGTCAAAAAAGCGTGGGCGCTTTGTTCCATATTTTTTGTATATCAAGCGTCTGTCACTTTT
Organism: Leptinotarsa defecta; assembly: GCA_015342085.1. Lineage (NCBI taxonomy): Eukaryota > Metazoa > Arthropoda > Insecta > Coleoptera > Chrysomelidae > Leptinotarsa > Leptinotarsa defecta. The sequence goes on along the minus strand of WOGO01003240.1, from coordinate 8,697 downwards.
TTCAAAATAATACTACTTAGTATTTTTCGTTCGTTATTGTTTTAAGCTTATTTAAAAAAAATACTTTTCAGTTCGATGTTCTTTAAAAGCATGTTTTTAGTTTTTCAAACTCTATTTATTGAAGCCAACATCAATTGTTGCTCCCAACGGCAACGGTTATATTTTGTCAATTGAAGGATCTTACTTTTCCGACCCCAGAAACGACGCGTCAACTTTGCGAAATGATTTTCAGCGAGACATCAATGGGATAAGAAACTGATTTGTCGAAGATGTCATTTTTGTTGTCGATAGTGGTTGTAGAGACGCCATTTCTCTTCTGGAAGAATTAGGTATTGTACATAAAATTCCCTACAGTGTACAGAATGGAAAACAACCTACTACTGAAGAGCCTAATGCATGCCTCTCGCGTCGTGACCAAAACTCGGTGGATAATTTAAGGGCGCAATGGACACATAAAATCAGTCTTTGAGTATTCTTCGATCACAATATCAACCCATCACCTTTATCATTTAAGAGACTTTCTTTCAGGAGAATTCACCGAAAGCTTATTTTCCATAAGGTTTGCTTGTGATCCTTTGTCGTATAAGAAATAGCTAATTTCTCAGATATTATTTTTTTCACCGACGCCACTGGTAATTTGGTTGATGCACTCGAAATGACTGCTGTAAAATAGATGCTAACTTCACATGAGGCCTATTTCAATCACCCTTATTGAATCAATGTTAATAAGGCGCAAAAATACTTGAAAACAAACATCTCTATCGTGTTTTTGTTTGTTGATAATTCAAGGGATTTGTAGAAGGCACTCATTTAAAAATGGTTTGATACAATGATAATGAAAGGAATTATTGTAATAAATACTTTGATGCATCTTGCCTTTCTTTTCTCAACCAAACTTATACTGGTTCAAGTCCGATTGATTCATGAACGACCAAACTCAAACATTGATGGAACAAATCCAAATCGCGTTTGCTAATATGTGATTCAGTATCCATTCCATACGTTCTTAGGTATACCTAATAAACAAAATAAAGAGTAACAATAATTACATCAAGCATTACTGATTCTCTGAATATTCGTTGGTGTTCGGCATCTTTTTCACTATTTGTATTCGACTGAATAATTCGGTATTGGTGCCGAATATACTCGGTTCGAGTGTTTCTATTTTCTTGGCTATACGACACGGTATAAAACTAAAAGACAAAACTTCTCTTACAAGATTTATGTTGGGAAAGAAAGTTTTTGGCTTTTTGCTAACTGGAAGAAAAAGCCCTCCTGAAATAGCTTATTTCATGTAAATATTGAATTAAACGACAGAAAAATTCTTTCGAAACAAATACTTTTACATGAACACTGAATTATACAGACGACACTTTCTCTACTCAGTTTGTATTCCAAACATTCGTTATAGAATTGAATCAGATATCATGACATGCAGATGATGCAAAGAAGTAACTTTCAAACACAAACTGGAAAAAAATGCTCCGACGAAATAAATATATAACCCTTTCAATTTGAACAAGATAACTTTGACTAGGATTTAATCAAATAAGCAAATGAATGTCATTATGATACGATGTCATCGATGACATGAGTAGATCAAATTCATATCGTGATATATAGTTGTAATTCATGGATGAATTGTGTTTTTTTTTCAAAATGTTTTTCAGATTGATACTGAGGAGCCCTAAGGAAAGTGTCTTACGGCGAAACATTGATTTCTATCAGTGAAGGTGACATCATTTAGTATATTGTGTAGGAATCCTGTGAATGATATCTGATTCAATTCTATAATGAATGTTTCGAATACAAACTGAGTAGAGAAAAGTGTTTTTTGTATAATTCAGTGTTCATATGAAAGTATTTGTTTCGAAATAATTTTTTTCTCAATTCAATGTTTATATGAAAGTAGCCGTTTTAGGAGGGCTTTTTCTTCCAGTTCGTTTCTAAAAGTGACTTCTTTGCATTGTCTACACATCTATGTATAGAATTACTCCATTTCAAAATGATAGCTTTCTTTTTTTCTTTGGAGTCAAAGAAATCCTATGAAAAATGAGCTGAATAAAGCTAATGAAATAAAATAATCAAACTTCAAATCAACATTTCTTTTTTAATCTCGAATCAAAACAATATTTATTTTTAAACTTTAATTGAATCCAATATTTATTTTTGAACTTGAAATCAACATTTTGTTAAACCACAAACAAATCCACATTTCTTGTCAATGCTTATATCAACATTTATTTTCAAGTCTCAAATCAATAATTGAACCGAATAATTCGGCGGAATATTCGGTTCAGTAAAGGCTAAACCGAATAGTATTCGGTTAATCGGTGAAATGACTATTCGGCGGAACTCTATTCATCATGCAATATTCATATTTTTAAACTGATATCTTTATTGGGAATCTGCACATCGTATATTTGGCAGTTTGGTAGATAAAGATTATTGGATAGAATAGGGGAATGAATAATTTTTTCATCCCATCAATCACTTAATGATAATTAATGTAGTTATGAGGTAGGAATGTAGTAAGAAATTGACAAAATCTTCGAATTCATACGATTAAAATTCCTCGGTTTTCTAATAAGCAAAGAAATAATCCAACTAAAATTCAACGCGTATACTTGAATATATAAGCTGCTATTTCCTAATCGCATTCTTTTGGTTATTTTTGAAGCGGTATTCATATACTAGCAGGGACATTGGTTTACACGAAACCTATGAAGTGTTTGTGATTTAAATTTAGTATGGAGACACATTTTAATTTTTTTTGTATAATTGGAAAGCGTTGAGTTGATCCTCTTGTGCTTGTTTATGTACAAAAAACAGAAATGCCATATCGAATACAACCATACAAAATAGTGGCTGGCTAAATTTTTTATTAGACTTTCATTTGAAACAACCCTAAAAAGTCCAACCAAATGTTTTATTTATTCGAATAAAACGAGTTAAAACCTTTTTTGTTCATTATAAAATTCTTCAATTCTTTTGTCTCGTGACGAATGTTTAAATTAGATTGATTTGAGGGTTAGTTCATAACGCAAAATAGTTTTGCAATTGTGAAATACGAATAAATACAACTTTCAATCAGACTAAGCGTACGACTAATTTATTTATTGAAAATAAAGTAGGAATATAACAGGGGTGACAGTGATAGTGCGTAACGGTGTTGAAATGAAATAAAAATTGATACTGAACCAAAAAAAGATATATGGATTTAGTAGTATGTAGTGAATACCTGAGCTGACAATTAGGACGATATTATTGAGATTTTGAAAGCAATGAATGAAAAAAGAAAAGAAAATGAAAAGAGGCACGAAAAGCGAGAAGAAAGGACAAAAAAAGTAAGAAGACAAACATATTGCTGAAACAATTAGTGAAGTAATAAATTTAAATGGAAGAGAAACACAATTTCAAGGAAAAGGAGAAATAGAAAGAAGGTGAGTATTACAAGAAATATTGTTATAGAATTTGGAAGAGGGCAAAGTCGAACTGCTAAAACACCTCTCGCAACAAAAGGCTCAGAGAAAACACAACCAAGGAGGAACGAAGAAAATCATCTAAAGATTTCAGAGGGAAATGCTAGTAAATATTCAACGAATGCAAAAAAAATAGTTAAGGTTCGATATGAGGTCTAAAGAATTCTGGTAGAAGTACAGCTGCCTTGAAAAATGCAAATACATGATCAAGTATATCAGAGCCAACTCTATGTTTAAGACAGTTTTTGAAGAGTGTCACTATTGTCTGGCTTTGAAGGATGTAGATGTTTGGATTTTTTTCCTGACGTTTTGTTGGCCCGAGAGTTAATATCTCTGATGACTGGATATTACGGCTGCGTAACGTATATTTATGTTGACCTGTACCTGGCTTAGGTATGTCACGTAAAACGTGTTTATGTTGATTCAGGTAGTCTGGCGTGACAATACCTGTATCTGGATTTGGTGAATTGTCAATAACGTTTGTTGACCCTTTTCTACCTGGCATCATGCTGCTTGCTATCCTTGAACTTCTTAGAATTCCATATTCGAATGAGGTTTACAGCTTCCTCTCTTCTGTTGAAATTATACGTGTGTTTGCGGATTTCTATTGCCTCTCATCCCAGTCTATTGCCTCTCATCCTGATCGGGGGCAATGAGTTCCGTGTTTTCAAACAGAAACCTGTGGTTTCCTTCATTGAGTACGTGCTCTGCCACAGCTAACTTGTCCGTTTGGCCTGATCTGCAGTTTCTTTTATGCTCCTCCAGCCTTGTTCCAACACCTGCTGCTAATAGTGGAACCCTTTTGTCGACCTGAGGATTTGTTGTCTTTTCTTGGTGATTTCGAAAACCGTTTTGAGTTTGTGTTTCCCCAAGGGATATGAGGTAGATACGTGCTTGCAACCATCTGAGTCTTCTCTCCGTTTTATGCCGTAGATCTCTTCAATTTCATGGCTTTGTTGAAGATGTTCCAGTTCTTCCTTTAGATCTAGATGCTATGGTCCACATATCATTCGAGCTCGTTTCGTTAGAGTGGAAATGACTCCTCTTTTTTTAATAGGATGGTGGTTCGATAGTGCGTACAGGTACCTATCCGTATAGATCTTCTAGATCTACCTCATCTCCACATATTTCTGAAGAGAGAGGCTAGATGGACTGCATATAGACTTGTGCACATTGCCAATTGCACAAATGCACACTATTAGTTGACACTGGAAGTCACAGGCTTCTGGAAATGACCTCTGACTTTATGCCTCCAACTGACAACTACCAACTGCCTCATAAAGTACTTTTCCCGATTAGAGAGGACTGGATTATGCGGGAGAAGGAAATATGAAGAGCAGATAGTTGTTGGTTCACAGATGGATCAAAAACACCTTCCAGTTCTGGTGCAGGTGTTTTCAGTCGCAGACCCAAGACAGAGATATCAACCAGCCTAGAAACCTATGCGACTGTATTTCAAACGGAAATTTACGCTATTGAATTGTATGCGGAGAGATTGGAAGAATCCTACCTCATACACAAATTATACATACACAAATATTCTACCGAGCAACGTATAAATTGGTAGCAGATTGCCCAAAAGGACTCCAGATTGTCTCTGGTCTGTCCATACTGGCTTGAAAGGCAATGAAGCTGCTGACTCCCTTGCAGGCTCACTCCAAAGAGTTTATTCACTCTTCGAAGCTTGATACCAAACAATCGTTGGACTATAGAAGGGATGAACTATTATGTCTAACAGGCCTTCTTACAGGTCACTGTCATTAGAATTATCATATGCAGAGACATGGACAATCGGAAGATAGTGTGTGTCGCGTCTGTTTGGAAAATGATGAAACAGCAGAGCTCATACTTTGTGCCTGCCCCGCTGGGAACCGAATCAGGTTTTTAGAGTTCGGCAGAGCCATACTCTTACCATCTGACTTGAAAGACCACTCACCATACAAACTAATCGGCTTTGTCAAGAAGCTGGGTTTATTTGGTGGAGTGTGAAAAGGTGTGAGCCAGAATAAACCCTTGCAGGTTGCGTTGGAGTCCCAATAGACCCACTCACTTTGGACCTAACCTAACGTTATCTATCCGTGTGCGTGGGTTTTCGGTACACTTTGTGGGGTAGACTAGCACCGCATCGTTCGATTAGTACATCAAGAAATGCTATCTGATCCTCCTGTTCAGTCTCTATGATGAACCTGTTGCTTGGGTGTTGAGTGTTCAAGTGGTCTAGAAATATCGCATACCGTTCACTTGTGGGAAGGTATATATCGAAACCACCAAAAGATCCTTGGGAACAAACCCGAAGGATCTTGAAAGAAATTGCAGACTAGGTCAAACGGACAAGTCAGCTGTGTCAGAACACGCACTCAGTGAAGGAAACCACAGGATTCTTTTTGAAAACATGTAACTCTTTGCTCTCGACCAGAGATACCATAACCGACTCGTACGGGAGGCAATAGAAATCCACAAACACAAGGATAATTTCAACAAAAAAGAAGATGTGAACCTCAATCGATATGGAATTCCATTCTAAGAAGTTCAAGAATAGCAAACAGCATAACGGCAGGTAGAAAAGGGCCAACTGGCGTTATTGATAATTTACCAGGTACAGGTCGTTCAGGTACAGGTCGTTGCTACAATTTCTGTTATCTAGGGAGATGCATATGGATTGCTGGACAAAACCAAGATCTTGTATATAAGAAGAATAGCAGGATATTACTACATCAAGACGTAGTAACCCGTTGAGAAGAAATGTCATTGATTCAAGCAGATGCAACAGATCACCATCATCGGAGAGAAGCAGCATCTTACAATAGCATGATTCACAGATTAGTCAATGTTCCTCTTTCAATAGATAGTTTCAATGAAAAACTTAATACCATTAAGCAAATTGTAGTAAGCAACGGATTGAAAACTGGAATAATAGACAAAATTATTTCCAAAAGAGTCTAGGCAAAAGCGATTCGAGACGTTTTTCCTATTGATAAGTTAGATGATCAAAATCAAAACTAAAGAGCTTTAACATATTCCAGACAGACAACAGAAAAGGTGGCTCCATTTTTTAATAAATGAGATATTGAAATTGCGTATGGAACAGGTAATACGTTGGGAAAGTTAGTTAAAAAAAATCCAAATTCGAGAAATCAGGAGCATATAAATTAAAGTGTGGAACGTGTCCTAAGGTATAATTATTGGTCAAACTGGCCGAATATTTAGAAATCGTATCCAGGAACATCATATGAACTATGTGAATAAGGAAACAAATGTAACATCTTTCGTATATACGTATCGTATATAAATATCACAGTAAGAATGAACTTCTAGTACTTAATTTTCACAACGAAAAAGCTAATGTGTTAGCAAAGCATGTGATATATTTTCTAAAATAAAGTTTGTGGGAATCTAATCGTATGGTGTAGTTTATGAAATCCGAGAAAAGACCAGAGAAGAGGTGCAGATTTGTACTGCGCTGAAAAGTTAAAATTCGACTCTGGTAACGAAATAATCGGTTCAGAGTGCTCAACCACGAATATAGAAGAAGAAATTCGGCAACATAGTAATAGGAAATCATGAATCATGGTCGAGATGGGAACAAAAAAATGATATGAAGCTAGTTGGCCACAATAGTAACATTACGACTTAATTGATAGCGTAAATGGTGAAGTTGTGAAAGAGTCTAGAAGATACACTGTGACAACTCTTGTGTACCAACAGAACCCTAGCAGGAGTTTCAGACCCTTGTTAGGGTGAATGTTCATTAAAGAGAATATACTATTAGGAAATGATAGTTCAAACCCAGCAAGCCATTTATGGAACTGGTATAGCCTGAGATTTTCTCGTCTTTTTTGTTCCTTTTTGACAAAACTTGCTACACTCAAGGTCCCACAAGGGACCAGACATTTATTTTGAAGATGCTCCTGAGTATTTATGGTACTGGAGAAGATATCTGTTTGGTGGATAAATGTCTCAAGGTACCAGAATACATTTTATGAAAAATAGATCATCAATATCTTCGGAGAAATATATTTCTTGGTATTTTGTAGGTTTAAAACATTTTTATGAGTTAGTAGGAGTAGTGTTGTACAGCTTGGGCGTATGTCAAGAAACACATCGAATACTCTCTGCAGTGGAATTTTGTACGAGTGTACATTATACCTGTTGAAGGCGGGTCATCAAAGATGCTCACTAATTATAAATATATTGCATTAGTAACATCAAAAAAATAATTGAATTTATGAAATCGACCATTAACCAAACATTTAATTGATATCTAGAAAGTGAAACATTGTAAATCAAGGTAGAAACCCGCGTAATGGTGTTTGTTGGAGTGCAAAAATCAATAATTCTTCCCTCTGCATCGATTCGTTGCGGGCATGCAAGACACGCAGCCACGAACCGGAAAAATAGGTGTGGGAAACGTAACATACGCAAAACCGACAAAACTAATTCAATTAATTAGTTTCAGTTCTACAGAGTGGTTTTTGTTAATGTGAAAGGGAGAATTTTGGGGAATAAATTTCACGGCATATCAAATTTTTGAATGCAAAGATAGTAATTCTTTTTGGAATTATTCTATAGGATTTGGGTTTTAATGTGAACTAACTTGACAAATCACCGAGTTTATTGAAAGACGCAAAAATAAAATTCGAAACAAACACTTCAATATCGCTTGTTATTCCAACTTCCTCTCCTGGCTTTCCTCTTAGAAGTTTGAAAAGGTAAGAAACAGCAATTAGCACCAGCGCGGCGGCTAAGCAGTCTGGTAAGATATAGCCTTATCAATGATTCTGTAGGCATGACTCATATTTATCGCGCGACAATTGAGAAAAAATGAAAGAATTGAAAAAATACGCTTCTTAAACTTTTGTGCAAATTATTGAACTCTTGTATTGAATTAAATGTTTTCATGTTTCCCATGGGTGGTTCGACAATATTTTAATGATGTAATGAGATTTTATTTACTAAAACAAATTATTCACCTCTAATGTGAATCGATAATACAAATCAAAAAATATGGAACAAAAGTCATTTTCGTGATGGAAATCAGTTTTCATCAATATTCACAGGATCAAATTTGTCAGAACACATTTTGCAATCAGATGGTGAACATCGAATTCAATGGAATAAGACGAGAATGATCGCTAATGAATCGCACTCTACTCTAGCCCACTTATATCGGAATGAAAGTCTTTCTAGAAGTGGATTATACCCGTCTTGAAGATAT